>JANIIA010045064.1:0-11642 GCA_027478495.1 Erythroxylum alaternifolium
TAATAATAATAATAATAATAGAAACTCATGGTAACAACCTTTTTAATTTAAAATAAAAAAGGAAAAAGTATTCAATGCATCTTATTAATTAAGCTCTATACTATCAATTCTTATTTTTAATATACAAAAAGTAAAGCTTTAATATCGTTTAAAGATGAGAATTATTTAAAAACATGAGAAAGGATACAATATATGGATCGTAAATTTTAACTCACCTTAATTAGTTCCAGCATTCCCTCAATAAGAAAATATTTTCTGTTTTTCAATCAAACGATTTCATTATTTGTTCCTTGCCTCTAATTTTCTTGTCAAAATATTAGTTCTACGACCACTCTCTTATTTGTAATAATATATAAATTATTTTCCTTTGAAATCTTCTGTAAGGATTATTTTTTAAGCTGTTATAGGCTTATAAACTTGATTATAATATATGTATATTGGACCTCATGCTCATTTTAATTGATAAACCATATATATTTTTACATTTCCTCCTAATCAAACTCTCATTTGTAAACAGGAACTGATAACTGTATTTCCACCCTGTTTGATTACAATGAAATGAGTGTTTTAAATACAAAAGGTAGACCTTATTAGTTACAGATTGTTTCCTATTTTATAGGATATATTGTTACAATAGATATATCATACAAAATCAAATCACAAGGAAATCTCTAACCATATGAATTCATATATATCCCCTATTATGCCCCCAGAAGAGGAGCTCGTGAGCCGCGACGCTCATTTTGGAGCGGAGTTGTTCAAACTTGTATCATGAAAGAGGCTTCGTAAGGGCATATGCAATTTGATCACTGGTAGAGATATGACACACCCGAAGAGAATGTTTTTGTACCTGTTCACGAACGAAGTGATAATCCAGTGAAAGATGCTTCATTTGCAAGTGAAACATGGGATTGGAACTGACATATGTGGTTGCCAAGTTGTCGCAAAATATCTAAGGAGTGGCTGATAATGGAACACGAAGGTCACTCAAAAGAATCTGCAACCACATGACTTATGTGGTAGTACTGGCTACGACCCGGTACTCAGCTTCAGTAGACGATTAAGCAATTGTTCATTGTCTTTTGGAGCTCCACGAGACAAGATTACCCCCAAAATAAATAACATAAGTAGACGTAGAGAGCTTGGTGTCATCATTCCCTCCCCACTCAACATCACTATAAGCGTATATGTGTAGATGAGACGGTTTAGTCAAGTGTAAACCGTAGTTATAAGTATGCTTCAGGTAACGAAGAGTGCGTTTCAGTTGTTGAAAATGAAGCTCCGATAGTTTGTGCATAAACTGAGATAGTTTGTTGATAGTGAAACTGAGATCAGGTATAGTAAGTGTACCATACTGAAGGGCCCCAAGTATATTTCTGTACAGTTTTCCATCGGCAGAGTTCCACCCATCGTCAATTTTAAGAGTAGCTGAGGTACAAAGAGGCATGGCACAAAGACTACAATCTGCCATATGAAAGTGATCAAGTAAATCATGAATATATTGTTGCTATGTAAGAAACAAACCTCTAACTGTAGGGATTATTTCCACTCGAAGAAAGTAAGATGGTGCGCCCATATTTTTTAGCGAAAAACGACTAGATATGGTAGCCATGACTGTGCCAGATGATTAGAAGAATTCCCAGTGAGTAGTAGATCATCAATATAGATTAGAAAATACATAAGTACAGAATCTCTAGAAAATACAAACAAAAACGAATCACTTCTGCTTGCAACAAAACCATATTGAACTAAAAAGAGTTGGAGTTCCTTATACCATGCTCGCGGAGCTTGCTTGAGACCATATATGGCTTTGCATAACTTGCAAACATGAGTAAGGCGTTTAGGATCAACAAAGCTAGGTGGTTGGCACATGTAAACTGTCTCACTCAGACTCTCTTGTAGAAACCCGTTATTGACATCCATTTGATGTAATGCCCAGGAGTTTGCCAATGCCAAGGTAAGAACTATTTTTATAGTTTGATGTTTTGCCACTGGAGAAAATGTTTCCATATAATCGATTCCAAAGCACTAACTGTAACATTTTGCTATAAGGCGGGACTTATAACGAGCAATAGACCCATTAGGATTGCGCTTAGTCTAGAATATACACATACACCCCACCATATTTCGAGCTTCTAAAGCCGGTACTAAATTCGAAGTGTTGTTTTGAATAAGTGCCTCATATTCTGAGTAGTAGATGCTTGCCAATGTGGGATTTTTAAGGCTTGTGAGATGGTGCATGGTGTATCGATGGGAGGTAAAGGGTGCTTGGTTATGGTAAAGGTTTTTGGTTTAAATATACTGTTTCATACACGAGTGATCATAGGATGAGTACGTACGATAGGAGCTAGGTTAGTGGGTACAGGAAGTGTTTGGGTGGTTTCAAATTGAAGTGGTATTGACTCAGTTGGGAAGGATTCGGGGTTTTCAGGGGATGATGTAGGTGCAGGTGAGTCTGGTAAAGGCACTGTAGGCGAGGTCATTGCTGCTTCTCTGGGCGATACCACATGACTAAGCGGAAGGACTTGATGTGATAGGGGAAAGGTAGGTGGTTGAGTACGGGGAACAGATTCGAGACCTGGTTGCAAAGAAGTTAGAAATAGGAACTGATCCTCGACAAATACTACATGGCGTGATGTATAGACTTTATTCCTTTTTGGATCAAAACATAAATAAGCAAATTGGGAGAGAGAATACCCAAGAAAGATACAAGGAGTCGACCGAGACTGAAGTTTGTTGGAGAAGTATGGCCAAAGCCAAGGAAAGCAAAGGCATCTAAGTGAGTGTAATCGATGATACGAAGGTGTTTGACGAAAAATTTGTTCAAATGGTGATTGCATATTTAATATCGGGGTTGGCATTCTATTGATGAGATAAACTGAGGTGTGAAATACATGGACCCAAAAGCTGGGTGGAAGCTTAATATGGTATAGGAGAGCTTGGGCACTTTCGACAATATGTCGATGGCACTGCTCAGAGGTGCCATTTAGTTTAGGTGTGTGTGGTGGAGTTGTGAAATGATTGATGCCATGGGCCGAGAGAAAAGGTTTCAGTTTCATAAATTTGCTGCCATTATTTATATACAAAGTTTTGATGAAAGTATTAAAAATCTTTTCAACCACACTTTTGAATTTAACAAATATATCAAAAACTTCGGACTTGAGTTTAAGTGGGTAAAACTAGTTATATTTTTAATAAGCATCAACAAATATCAAATAATAATAGAAGCCATCAAATGAAGAAACTAGGGTAGGATCCCAAACATCTGAAAAAAAAATTCAAACGGTTTTGAACAATGCAAAAGTTATATTGAAAAAGGTTGATTGTGGATTTTTGCACACTAATAAGAGACAAAAAAATCAGACATAATGAACTAGAATGTAATTTAAAACGTGACTGCAAGAACTGCAAAACTTTATTTGAGGGATGTCCTAAGATGTGATGGAGAGTGTAAGAACTGGGAAGACGAGCATGAAAGACTGATGATTTTCTAGATGGAAAACATAGGTTGTAGAGATCACTGTGGCATGACCCTGTGAGGAGCACCGACCTCGTCTGCAAATCCTTCACCTGAAATTGATAGGGAAACAGTTCAACAAATAAGTTATTTTTTGTGCAAAGACGCTTGATAGATATCAGATTTCTATTAATACTCGATACATGAAGAATATTATCAAAAACAACAGGCTTAGATTTGGTAGAAAGAGTGAAACTATCGGTGTTTATGATGGGAAAGTTGTAGCCATCTCTGACCTCTAATTGATTGTTTCTAACATACGGTGAATGGAGGGACATGTTCCGAATATCATTTGTCACATGGTGTGATGCCCTATAATCTAAAATCCGTTGTCCTGAAGTCGAATCACTACTGTGAGCAAAATTAGCAACTGGGGGAGCACCTTGAATGCAACTAGAACCATACCTAGCAGGTTTTTCGTGAAGTTTCTAGCATGTTTTAGCGGTGTGGCCTGGTTTCTTACAATATTGACATATAACGAACCTACTATCCATAAAACCAGACAGATGAGGTATGGAACCAGGGGACCTGGAGTTGCTGACAGACTGTTGGGTGCGAGATCTGGTGACAAAATTGGCAGATGGTGTTTGGAGAGAGTGAAGGTCAGCTAGATGAGCTTAACATGCCAGATAATTCTTATGATCTGCGAGCTTCTCATGGAGCTCAGCAAAACTGATTGAAGATTCACATACGCAGATTGCAGCACACACTTCCTTGAAATCTGACGAGAGGCTGTTGAGAGTATGGATCACTAAATCTGTGTCATCAATCGGGATATGGATTATTGCGATTTTGTTAGAAATTCCTTTTATCTGCTTCATGTAATCAGTGACAGTGGCATCACCCTTTTGAAGATAGATTAGTTTTTCCTTCAGAGACATAAGTCAGGTTTGAAATTTTCGGACTGAAGTGCAAGAGAAGAGCTCTCATGCCTTACGAGAGGTGTGGACAGAACTTAGTAGTGATACTAGGGGTTGCGACACTGATGTCATAAGTACATGAAGAATGAACTGGTCTTGGCGAATCTAGTGTGTTTTTGTAGGGCCTTCATCGGTAGGACATGGGAACGTGCCATCAACGTATCCCTTTAGGTTATCGTTGATTAAAATAGCGTTGACTTGGACCCGCCAAGCTGGGTAATTGGTGTTAGTAAGTTTTCCATATGCGGGAATCCCAGTACTAAAAACAACGATATTGGTTGGGAGGGATTTATCAGTGAGAGCGCTGGTGGAATTAATGTCAATATCGCTTGTAGTTGCCATCGATAATGGCGACTATCGATGGAAAAAAGAGAAGAGGCTGTTAAACTTTATACTTTGATACCATAAATAGGAACTGATAACTATATATTTCCACCCTGTTTAATTACAATGAAATGAATGTTTTAAATATAGAAGGAAGGCCTAATTAGTTACAGATTGTTTCCTATTCTATGGGATATATTGTTACAACAGATATATCATACAAAATTAAATCACACGGAAATCTGCAACCATATGTATTCATATATATATCCTCTGTCAATTCGCCTCTATCATTGAAATTAAGAAAATATAGTTAGGTGTCAAATTATAACAATCAAATCAGTAAGTTCAGGTTTAGTTACGAGTATTTGATTTCTTCTTTCTAAAGTAAATATAAGTGCAAGTTTGCAATAACAAGAGGATCAGGTTAGTATGACATAAAAATAAAATCGAGATCTTATACAAAATGCAAATATTAGGAGGACCAATCACTACAACAATTATGGGAATTTGCAACATTTTCTTTTACAATGAAACTAAAATCGTCGCAAAAAGTAAACATATTACAACAATTCAAAGAATTCGTCATTAAAACTAACCATTTAGCAACCAAAATAAAAAGCGTCGTAAAATGGAAACCCTTTAGCGATGTATATCAAAAATCATCGCAAAATGCTGAATATTCAAAATCGTCACTAAATGATGCACAATGGGTGACGATGTCAGATATTCATCGCTAAATAAGCTTATGGCTCACCATAACTTTTCAAACATTTGGTGACGAATCCTGGAAATTGTCACCAAAGGGTCTATATTTAGAGACGATATTCCAAAACATCATGAAAAGGTAAATATTTGGTGACAAACTTTTTATTTAGTCACAAAAGTTTAAACATTCAGTGAAATGTCAAGCAATCAGTGACGAGTTGTCGTCACTTAATGATACACATTCAGTGATATTTTCTAGAAATCGTCGCTAAATGTATGACATTTTCCAAAATTATTAAAGTAACATTTTTATAATCTATCATAGTTAAGATATGTTTTATTGGAGATTTGTTTTGAATGTTTACAACGTATTATTAAAAAAGACTCACAATATAATTTTAAGTGTTAAATAGTAGTATTAATTAATCATTATTATTTACTAACATTGCAAAAATTAGTTAGAAAAATTTTAAATAATTTTATCAATAGAATAATATGGTATATGGAGTAGTACGAAGTTTGAATTAAAAGCTACCCAATTCATATAGTCATAAAACCAGAACAATAACAGTCCATGTTCAATATTACGCAATTTGACCCCTAGGTAGTAGATATGTTGTTTAACAAATTACTATAGATACAACAATAAATCAAATTTAAAGCTAAGTTTATTTGATTAACTCGCTAAATGAAAATTATATAATTATTTTATTTGGATTCCAAGTAATATGATAGTCGGTAAAGGTAAATGAGTCCCCGATGTCTGGATTTCCGATAAGAGTCCTTACACATTCGAATACACCAATTGAAATAATAACAGTTGCTCCCTCAAGTGTAGGGTTTTTCACACCCTCTTGCAACAGCTTTTATGCTATAGCTAAACTTGTAGAGGATGCATTAAATAAGTCACTAAATTTAGTACCTAAAACACAATCAGTATAGAACTTAGATATTGTCATATTAGTAAATCATTAAGTGAACTGAAATTGGAGTGACATGCATACGTGAATGAGCAGACGAAGTATGTGGAATTGACAACCAATTTCCCTAATCCTTTACGGACTGTTATGATATCGCTCCCGCCTCCATAGCCATACATGTCATTTTCAAGACTTAAGGAAGCTTAAAACAACATGTAGTATAAACTATCAAATGTAAGATATATAATAGCTTCATAAAAGGAAATGAGATGTACATAATAAGGAAAGTGAAGTTGTTTAGATGATACTAAACACCTTGAAGCAGAAGATCGGCCATGGATGGCAAACGATGATTAGTGTATGAAGTGGAGATTTTTTCTACATTGTTGGTTTTTTCAATAAGGACAATTTTGCCACATTCCTCCCAACGGAATGAATTAGGGCCATCTGGAATGAGTCTCCATGTCGACATTTCTTGATTAATAATGTTAATAGGTATAATTTGCAAAAGTCGATCTAGAATAAAATGATGACAAGTGAAACTAGTCCAATTTAGCACTTATACATCTTCAATGTGCCTAATGATATGAAATTTACCCTTACTGAAATTTCAAAAATTTATCGTGTAATTTGTATTATATGTTAAATTTAGAATTTAAAGTAGAATAGACATGACTATGTTCTTGATGTACAGAAATATAGTATTATCTTTATGTCTCCATATTACTATTAATGGAAATGGATAAAAGTAAAATACTCTTAAAGCAATTTCATCAATGCAGAAACAAAGTTTTGATGAGAGTAAGCGTTAAACGTCGGTGGGAAGACAGACACAAAGAAATAATAAAGATAGACAGTAAATCATCTTCAAAACACAACTATAAACACAACTCATACATCAAATGCATAATTTAAAACTCACAATAAACACCTAAAGGGTTTTAGTGAATAATCACAATAAAACAAAAGAACAAAAGAATAATCACAATAACTCACAATAGAACAAAAGAATAATATTGATTCAGTGAATAATCGTTCTTTGACGGTGATGAGCATAACACAAAACCCAAACAAGTTATCTACGAGAGGATTTTGGATTGGTGTCAACAGCTTAAATGAGAATGGAGTAGACTTTTATGTTTTTGTCTTTGGAAACCTAATACAAAACAACGTTGTTTTTCTAGTTTAGGTAAATGATGACGTTTATTGTTTGCTGTAGTTGTTTAGAAGTAGTATTAATTAATTTACTATGATCTATTGTATTTAGTCGGCAATCGTTAGATGTAGTGACTAATATATGGTTCGTCGCTAAAGCCTGCCGGTTTATAAATAATTTTTAATAAATTTATTTTCCTGTTCCAACTAAAGCATAATTTGAATTAAAATTTAAATTAATTAACATACATTTTCATTATTATAATTTCAAAGGACGTTTTTGAAAAAATTAAACATTTTAATTTTGCAATTTAGAAAAATAAATAATAATAATTTTACAAGACATTGTAATATAATTATAAAACTATTTCTAAAAAGTTATATTTAAAGATTACTCATTCCCAAAAAAGAAGCAAATGAAGAATTATTGCATATATAAGTGAGAAGATTAATTTTTCATTTTGTTATTAGTAATAGGAAAAACTCATATATGTTGATTAATTAAGAAATTAAAAATGTAAGGAAAATGGTTGGGTTTTGCAACATTTTACATAATTGGTAGCAAAATTTCTGCATTAGGTGACAAAATTTGTGAACGTCGGAAAAGGTTAAGGTTGATTTATGGCGACGATTTATCAGTTTGCTAGTAAAATGTTGTACATTTTGCGATGCTATCTAGTTTTCGTAGCAAAAGTATGACATTTTACGAAGAAATATAGGGTCGTTGTTAAATGTACGGGATCATAATAATATAACTACGTTGTTTTTTGCATTTCCAAATGTATTGGCGATGTTTATCAAATAAGAACAGTAAATATTGGGCATTTCACGATGAATTGGGGTTTCGTCGCTAAATGTTGCAACAATAAAAAAAATTTTAAGTGGGACGTCGTTGTTTATTTCAGCACAAATGACATCGTCCCACCTAACTAAAAATTTAACTCGATGCCCCTCCCCCCAGCCCACCTCTGAGTTTTCTTCCTCCTCTCTCTTATTGATTTTTTCTTATTTTCATCCCTGAATACGTTCCACTAATCCTTCTTATCTTTGGTTGTCATCTAGCATCTCCCTGGAGTTAAACTGAACCTGGTAAGTATTTCTTCGATTTGTTGTGGGTTTATGTTTCGTGTTGTGTTTATTATTAGCAAACATAGGACAAGTTGTGGGTTTGTTTGAATGGATTGAGATTGATAATTGTTAGGTAGGTGTTTGAATGTGTCCATTCTGGTGAAGAAAAGGAAAAAACACAATGAATGGTTGAAGTTTCGTGGGTGTTATGTTATGGTTGTAAGGTGTTCGATGAAAGTCCTGTAGGGGGTTATAATTGTTCTGTTTTGATCCAACTTGTTTTATACAATTTGAAATGGTGTTGAAAGATCAATAGATCCTACTTCCCATCTCTAGACTTCTTCTATCTTTTTATATATACATAATTCTTTGTTATTCTCTATTATCACTTGGAGTTGTCTGTTGTCGATAGTGTTATACGGGTTAGAAGAAAATTTTGAAGAAGCTTCTGTAATCACTTTCTTTTAACAGGTATAATTTCGGTGCTTCCTTGGGGTGTCTATGTTTTCTGTCTTTTAATTTGTTCTCAACATATAGGAGGAATGTTTATGGTGTGAGGAGTTTCTTTGTATACACGTGTTGGACATTTTTATGCTCCACTGTGAATCATACGGGTCACTATACAACTACTAGATACCAAAGTCCATATTGATTAAGTGCAGTAGCTCAGATAGGGAGTTTTTGCCATAGATTAATTTCAAGTGTATTTTTTACAAGTATATAAGAAATATTGGCAAGAATTTGGAAATTGGCATTGGTGCATGTATGACTAGCTTAATAAGTCTATTTAATGTTTTTATTAGCATTGATGCATGAATTAATGAGATAGATAATGTATTGGTGTTGAATATTTTTATAGTCCCTTTAGAATAAGCATTAGTGGCGTTTCTTCATTTATTGACGAATTGACAAAGATTATGATATGTGAATCCAAATATGGTGTTAAGAAGAACCTATCTTGAGCATCGATGCATTGTCTTATGATGTTTATACTGAGTGATAGTATAAATACAATGGCATTATGCCTAACATAATAAAATATTGAAGTGGGCTATAAGTACATATCTGAGGGAAGGTAATGGTGTATTTGAAGCTTATGTTAAGTCAAGAAGACTTCACTTCTTCTATTGATTTTGATGAAAGTCAAATAATAATAATAAAAGAAGTGTATGAGCTGTTTTGATGAGTTTATTAAGTGCGCAAATAAATGTAAGTAGCACAAATGATCAAATCAAGATGATATTTGTGAGCTAACTAAGACGAAGTCAACCAGATGAAATCACATATGTAAGACGAAGTCACATGCCTAAGACGAAGTCACATGTCTAAGATAAAGTCGACCAATCAAAGTCATAAGACGAAACGAAGTTATAAGACAAAGCGAAGTTGTAAGACAAAGTGAAGTCATAAGACGAAGTGAAGTTGTAAGACCAAACGAAGTCGTAAGATGAAGCGAAGACATAAGACAAAGTGAAGACATAAGACGAAGCATACAAATCAAATCAAGACGATACAATTGAAGAATAATCTACAACAGCAGTTAGTTAGTTAGTTGGAGTTAGTTATAGGACTTAAATAATAACTAATCTCTGAAGATTCTACAAGAAGTTTTCTCAAGAAGACTATTGGATAATTAGACTATAAATATCAGTTGTAGTCATAAACAAAATATAGAACTTTTAATTTTCAACTCTCAACTCTCTACTCACACGAAATAATTCTTTGATCAAGTGAGTATACTGTAAAATATCCTGAGTGAAAAGAAGGAAGAAAAGAGATCAAGAACACTTATAATGTGAGTTTAGAAAACTCAAACAGTATCTTTTTAAGTGGAAGGAAGGCTAAAGCCTGAAGAGGCTAAGATAGCAAATAAATAATACTTTGTGAAAGAGACCTGAAGAGGCTCTTGAAGTGAGAAATAATACTTGTAAAGTTATAAGAGATAGTGAAATCTCAGATAAACTCTGAGGACTGGACGTAGCCCAAAGGTTAAGGGTGAACCAGTATAAATCGAGGTGTCATATTCTTTAACCCTTATCTCTTTAATTTCTTGTTGTTAAAAGAATAGATACTATTTCCACTATTGCATTACTCAAACAAAATAAGTGCGTTGTTTTGTAATTGTCTAAATCTTTTAAGAAAATCAAGAAGTTTTTTAAAGATTACTATCTTAGATGATTTAACACAATTTAATCTCCCTTCTTGTGTATTTTACATATTATATGTGATTTCTGTAATAATAAGTGATTTACTTCAGTTGGTATCAGAGCAAAGTTTCCAAGAAACATTGTTACAAAGTGAGGACAAAGATCTATAGCCGAATCACATGTTTTTATAGCTGAAGGTGCCTCAATCACAAGCCCTCCTGCATTCAATGGTGAAGACTATCATTATTGGAAGGACAGAATGCGGCTCTTCATAGAATCCACACACATTGATCTTTGGGATATCATTGAAATTGGTCCATATATCCCAACAGACTATGAAGGGAAAAGCATCTCTCGTGAACAATGGTCAACTGATCAAAAAGCTCGTGTTCAATTAAATTCAAAGGCCAAGTTCTTTTTAAGTTGTGCTCTAAGTAGAAGTGAATATGATAAGATTCATAGATGCGACTCTGCAAAGGAAATGTGGGACACATTAGCCATTATATATGAAGGCACAAACCAAGTGAAAGAATCCAAGATTGGTATTCTTGTTCATCAGTACGAGCTGTTCAAGATGAAAGATGATAAGTCTATTGATCAAGTGTTTGGACGATTCCAAACAATCATTAATGGAATTAAATCTCTGGGGAGAATCTACCATAGTCAAGATCATATCAGAAAGATCCTCAAAAGTCTTCCAAAAAGATAGAGACCCAAAGTAACAGAAATACAAGAAGCCAAGGATTTAAGCAAGCTAAAGCTATATGAATTGCTTGGTTCACTACAAATCCATGAAGTAAAGCTTAATGCAGAAGATAAACCCAGAAGGGACAAATCTATTGCATTGAAGGCTGGTCAGAAGAATCAAAAATACAGAAAAACA
>JANIIA010045115.1:0-11640 GCA_027478495.1 Erythroxylum alaternifolium
GTTATTTCAAGAATGATTTTTGTTAAGATGCATGAGACATATAATCATATAGAACCTATAAAATAAAAATATAAATAATGACTGGAGATGTAGGTTAGAACCTGAGATGTTACTGACGGTGAGTGGTTATAAGAGAAGAAGATGCGAGGAGAGGCGACATTTGTTAAGTGTAGCTTAGATTGACAGGTTCAAGGTATAGTTTGGTTTTGTTGTACGCTAGTGGTTGAGGCTTGTAAAAGGTGAAAACAGTTGATGTCTCGCTGGTGGTTGGAGTAGGCTGAAGGGCAACATTACTTGCGGGAGCTAGTGGCGAAGCTGGCTTCTGGGAGCTTACAATTGCAATGGTAAGGTTTGTGAAAAATGCATGAAGGCAAGCATAATAGTTGTTGACAACGATAACTCATTAGTGACGACGACAACTAGGGTTCTGATAAACAATTAATTGACTATATTTATATATCTATATTTAGTGTGTTTTGCTTATTATTTGAGAATCTTATAGTATTTGTGGTACTTATTCTACTTCAAATGTGTATTTAGGTGACAGTTGCCTTCATAGACTAAAAAAAGAACTCAAGTAAAATCGTGGCATAAAATGAAAGAATTAAAGCAACCTTGGACTTACACGACTGTATATAGTGACTGTGTAAGTCACTATAAACGTGTAAAGCTTAGAAGATGTTGTTTATGCCCATGTGAAGATGCAAACCCATGTATTTTGACATACACGATCATTTATTTGTATGTGTAAGCTTTTGTGACCATGTAAAGTGACGATTGAGAGGTTTTTAAAGATATACGATCACCTATACTGCTGTGTAAGGACTGTGCATATTGTAAAAAAAGCCTAGTTTTTGTTATAAAAGGATATTATGAAGGCTACAATGAAGGAGGTAGATTCTAAAGTCAGTGGAGACACCAAAATAAGAAAGAAAACAACAAAAAAAAGGGCTACACATTACAAATAAGAAGATCAAAAGAAGAAACATCAAGATCAACTCCAACCTTTCAGATTTTCCAAATCAGGGCTTCAAGTTGATTTCATTCTATTCTTTTTTCCTATTTCATTGCTCTGTATGCCAAATTTGAATGGTTATGTTTTGAATACTATTATGGATTGCTAAATCAGTATTAGGGTATTATTCTTAAATTTTTTCTATAACTTTTTACCTTGTTGAATTCAATATATTATTGTTATGTGATATTTATTGTGCTCATACTTGATTTGAATGAAAAGATTAAACCAAGTTGTTTGTGTTAAGTTGCACAATGAGAGTTGGTACCTTAATAGGCTTACAAATATCATGTTAACAATCAATTAAAGAGATCTTAATTATGAGTTAATTATCCTTAGGATTGCTTCAAATCTAATTGAGCAGTTAGGAATAGTTTTGAGAGATCGAGAGATTACAACTCAAAATTTATCTATTTCAATTGGGATTATTTGAATAGATCTCGAGAGAGGTTAATCAAAACTTTGGATATCTAGGATCAAGCATAGTTAAATTCACAAGGTAAAGGGAAGACAAAACAAGGATAGAATAATTCCCAATATTCCACCATTTAGGACTTTAATTTTATTGTTATCTTTTATTCGTTCAGTTATCAATTTTGTTAGTTTATTTTAATTTTCAATCAATTTAATCTTTTGTTACCTTAGAAAAAGTGTAATTCAAATTGTTAGGTGACTATGTTTAATCCTTGTGGGAACGATATCTTTTATACTATAAGTTAGGATCTGTATACTTGCAGTATGAAAGTTTTCTATATAAAAATATCAACAAGTTTTTGGTGTCGTTGTCAGAGATTGTAATTTAACATCTTATCTAATTTGAATTCTTTTGATTAAGGACTTAAATACTTTTCTTGTGTGAATGCAAGTGTATGAACACAAGATCCATTAAGAGTTTAAGCAAAGTAAAGGATACACAAACTTCTAACATCACCAAGCAAAAAAGGGAGATTCGGAAAGCGAGATGCTAAGAAGAGATAGAAAGAACAATGGTGGAGGGAAAAATAAAATGGAATAGCAAAGAACCCTTATGGACTTCATGATGCCAAGGTTTAATGTAAATTAACATAGGATAACGACATCACCAGTACAAACAGATACATTCGAAATCAAACCAGCGCTGCTAAATATATTATGAACCAACATTCAATTTTATATACTAGACAATAAGGATCCTAATGCTCATCTAGCTAACTTTCTTAATATTTATGACATGTTTAGGTGCAATGGGTTGTCGAAAGATACAACTAAGATGAGGCTTTTTCCTTTTACACTTAAGGATCGAGCCAAGGCATGGTTGAATTCTCTCAACCTAATGAATGTCATAATATATGAGCAGTTGGTACAAACCTTTTTGTCTAAATACTTCCCGTTAATGAAGACCACTAGACTCATAAAAGAAATCACAAATTTCTAGCAAAGTGAAGAAGAGTCTTTATATGAAGCATGATAATGATTCAAAGAGTTGCAGAGTAGTTACTTATACTATAACTTGCCAAAGGAGTTCCTTCTACATATATTTTACAATTTAGTGAATCCATCCACGCGAGGCACTATAGATGCTAAAACGACCCATCCTAGAATTCCCCTTTTGAAGCCCGAGTGGAGCCCTCCTGGCTACCCCACGGTAGCCCTCCAATTGATATCTAACTTAACCCATTGTTAAAAACCTTTTATACTAAAAAAGTTAAAAGCACAGAAAACAGTGGGAAAGTTTTTTCAAATCATTTTACTAAAAATTTCGACAATATAATAATTGTTTTTCTAAGATTCCCAATTTTCAAACTTGAAAAGACCCATCCTAGAGTTTCCCTTCAGAAAACTGAGTGTAGCACTCTCAATGACCCCACTGTAGCTCTTCAATCAATATCTAACTCAACTGAAGGGTTTTTGCAAAGTCAAGTCGTTCAACTGTTAAAAACTTTTTATAGTTTAAAAGTTAAAATTGTGGAAAATAGTGGGAAACCCTTATTTTTATGTTTTTAAACAAACCACCTCAGGTATGCATACAGGTGCTGCAGTAATTAAGACTCCACGTATGATTATTTGTCTTGTTGGGTGCTACCGTGCTTGTATTATTTTTATTATGTATGTGATATGTTTTAAATTATTTTGGAAAGGGTTCAAATTGTGTAATGTGTTGTACATGCATTTTATAAAGTATGCTCTATTTATGGTATACTGGAGTAATTTAAGCGTTTAAAAGTATTATTGAGGTTATAATAGAGATCACGGAGATACCAGAGATGGTTACGGATATACCAGAAATGGTTTTGGACTCGAACAAAAATTTCTTAAAAGATTTTCAAAAACTCTGAAAAGCTATGGAATGAGTCCAAATGAGTTTTAAAATCCCCAAAATGTATTATGAGGATTTAGGTGACACTTTTGAATGAAATCTGGATGATTTCAATGAATAGTATTTTTGGATAAATATTGAATCTAGGTGAATAGTATTTTCACTTGAATAGTGATTTTGGGGACTCAACTTCGAAAATTTGAAAAATACCTAGAATAGATCTTAGAATCTAATGATACTAAAATGCATTGAAAATAAGCCTAGTCGGACGAATTTTAGGAGTTCTGAAAGTTTAGGGTTAAAATGCCCTTTTTGAGAAATAATGGGTATTGAAGATTTTAAACCCATTTGAATATTTTTCAAAGTATCCGCTTAATACGTAGTGACCTTAATTAGAGTATTTCATTGTCAATTTGATGATAAGAAAGGTTGTGAAAAAAGTTTGGGCTTTAATTAAGTTAGTTGGTGAATTAAATGCATTAAAGGGCAATTTGGTCTTTTTGTACTCATTAAGGGCAATTTGGTCTTTTTCCATGATATTGGTGGATTGATGAGTCATTAGAGATGACCAATGAGAAAATGACAGGTGTGTGATGAGTCAATAGAGGCAACCAATAGGAAAGTGACATGTGTAAACACTATAAGAGTTAAGACATTTAGTGACAATTTTTTTGTGACTAATAATTGTTTCGTCACAAATACGAGGTTTTTTGTGACAAGACAATTGATTGACACTATTGTTTAGATTAACTATGATGATTTCTTTTTTTTGTCACTCATACAATAGTAATTGTAACAATTTAGTATCTTTCACAATTAAGTTGTTACTATTAATATATTAATAGTGTCAAATTTTCTTTTATCACTAAGTTTTGTCATTAAAAGCCTATACAATTTGGCGCTAAAATAATTTTGGCAGGAATAAATTGTAATTGTGTAGAACATATGTTAGTAACTAATATTTTATATTTGTTGTGGCAAAGCATAGTTTGGTCACTAATATCTTTTTCTTTTTGTTACGATACGAGTAATCAACACACAATATTTTACTTATTGTGACAAACAATTTTGTCAATAAATATTCAATTAATTAGTGTCTACTTCATATTGCATAATAACCGAACTATAACTATGGTCACAACTATTCGTAATTTAATGACAATTTGTTTGTGACTAACTATTTTTGTCATCACAAATACGAGATGTTTTAGTGTCAAGACAATTGATTGACACTATTGTTTGGATTATCTTTGATTATTTATATTTTTCACTAATACAGTGGTAATTGTGACAATTTAGTATCTTTCACAGTTAAATTATCACTATTAATATATTGATAGTGTTCAAATTTATTTTATAACTAAGTTTTGTCACTAAAAGCCTATGAAATTTGGTTCCAAAATAATTTTGGCTAATTGTAATTGTGAAAAAACATATGTTGGTAACTAATATTTTCTATTTGTTATGACAAAACATAGTTTGGTCGCTAATATTTTTCTTTTGTTGTGACGAAACAGTTTACCGTCACACGATATTTTACTTTTTTTGATGAAAACTTTTTTCAGTAAAAATTCAATTAGTTAGTGTCTAATTAATATTGTCACAAAAACAGAACTATCACTATGGTCACTATTATTCGTAATCTTTTTGACAAGAAATTTTGTTATCACTTGATCATCAACTTTTTGTTACAAAAGTTATTGTCAATATACGTAACAAACTAATGATAATTATTTCTTATTAGAAAACATATTAAAATTAACCACTATAATGATTAATTTTGTCATTATTGTACAAATTTTAGGAACTAGAAACTACTTGTCACAGTTTTTTAATATTATTATTTACAAACAAATTTAAGTATTTTCTTATAAAATATTCAAACTACATATATTGATAATCCAAAAGTAATATTTTACATATTAATAGATTTTCTAAACATAACTTTGAAATTTTATCAAAATAAAATCAAAATAAATAAATGTTTAAATATAATGAAAATCTTGTTCCAAAATATTAAGCAAAACTCTTAACCTATTCAAAATTTAAAACAAAGTTCTTGCCAATGCTCAATCATCATCATCATCACCTTCCTCAACTTTACTTACTAAATTTGTCTCATCATCACTCATAAAAATAAATAATTAAAATAATATTAATTTAATTCAAAATTTGATTATATCAAAATTTGACAATCAAGTGAAGCCCTGATTATCTTTTAGTTAGCCATGGTTTTAAATTCGTCATATCATGTTTGAATTTAAGTTACATTATATTGTGAATGTAGTTTCTTTATTGTAAATATAATCTTAATTATAATTGTATTGTTCATAATAATAATTACCATTATTTGCAATTGGAATATAATTTACATTTCATAATTTAAAATTCTTCCATATGACAGTAGACTAAATTATTTTTTTAATACAAGAATAGTTTTATAAGAAGTAAAATCGCAAGCTTTGGATATGTTATCCTTTTGAAAGGGTTAAAAATACATTAAAATTTAAAGAATTTATATGTTAAATTTATTTTAAAGTTATTTTTTAAAAATATGTAATAAATTAAATGTATATAAACAACTAACATAAGATTAATCAGAAGAAGAATCAACTAGGGCTTCCAAGGAATCAATAACCAGGCCTAAATAGAAAACAAAACAAATCTAGTCCTATAAATGATATATTCATTTTTCTTTAAACCAGGCTGCCTCGAGGTGAAGATGGTGGGCCAACGAGATATATTAAGATATTTAAATTTTAAATTTTATTTAATTATATATTTTTTATTTTGTAATGTTTAAAATTACATTACGATGTCATTTAAAAATAAAACCTAAAAGATTGCTGTAAGTAATATCATAAAAGTTAAATCATAAAGAATATAATATAATTAATTTTATAATATCTTTTCTTGTATGTTGGGCCTTTACACAAAGTCAAAATGGCGTGACATTGGGGAATTAAACTATAATGTTAAGTCGGTTAATCTTCAATTTTCAATCCCTATCTAATGAAGTGCTATGCTTACCCAACTAAAAATAACAATTAATAGTTGTGAGATCTGAATCTAAATGATCTGCACCGTCTATGTGTCCCTTTTGAATCACCGTTTAGTCACTACATAAGCCACAAACCTAAAATATTGGAGTTGTTTAAGTCCACTTAATAGATCTCCTAGAAAACCCCTACAATAGATTCAATGCTTCACTTCGCTTCGAAGAGAATCTTAAGACAGGTGCCGACAGTGAGAGAGTTAACACCATCGACGCTCCTCCCCTTCAACTCATGTTTGCACATGAGAAGGTTGTAGACCATTTCAATAACCCCCACAACATCCACTCCTTTAATAAGAATGACCCTGATGTCGGCACAGGGCTCGTCAGAGCACATGCCAGTGGCAATATTATGAAGTTGCAAATCAAGGTCGATGAGAAGACTTGTGAGATCGTTAATGCTCATTTCAAGACCTTTTAAGGGAAATGTGGAGATTGGAAGGGTAGCACTCATCAACTATAGCAAGGACTATGGTAAATCATTGTCATCTTCGATGTCCTTGACCAGAATAGAGTACTCTTCTTTATCCTCTCTTACTTCAATTATGTAATTTATTTATTTATCTTGTTTTTATGTTAAAATGTAAAGCTGAGATTATTGTCTTTTATCGGTTCAGAGAGAGAGAAAGAGAGAGAGACAGTAGTCGTTTATGATGATTATATTTTCTATTAAAATCACGATAGGCTTAAGAATTTATTTTTTTCTGCTCTTTTAGTTTATAGCAAATCAATGTTCTTGATGTTCTTCTGAGTAGCATCCTACTCCCATCTAACACGTACCCGTACGTCCATTAGACATTACAGCATATGCTCAAAGGAAGTAGTGCACTAGAGCAATCACATCACTTATCATGGCATCATAATTCAAACACAAGTGCTCAATATCTAAAACTCAATTCCTCATTTTTATTTCATAAAACATAATGTACATTGTAGCATTACATACATCATCCATATATATATAGTATCGAAAGCGTATCAGAGTCTACAACTCTGTTTACAAAATATGTTACATGAATGAGGAACTATACAAAACTCTATCTAACTCTTCAGTCTCAGCTTACTGACCTTTGAGTCATTTCTTCTATCCAAAAACGCAAGAACTATTCTTCTTCTATAGCATCTTAGCAACTAAGTCTCCTATCTCGTACCTGAAAAATCACGTTGTAATTTTGATGAGTTTTGTGAACTCAGTGAGCAAGCCATCATCGATGTGCTCACTTATATCACATAACACAATAATTCATATTCCAAATTCACAGACAATTCATGCTACCACATAATGAATTTCTCTTCACTAATTATCATATTGAATCAAATACAATTATGTTCACTTATTTCACATTTCATATTCAGAGCAGTTCAAACAAATCACTTCGATCATTTAAAACATATATATCAAATATATATGCAATGCACGTATGACTCACATTCAACTATTACGTTGTTAAGATCAAGTGCCTTTTTAACTGTCTCGTATCTATTGTGAATACCGGGCTCATTAATGATTGTCCCATATCTGTTGGGGATACTAGGCTCATTATACATAGTGAGCCAAAGACTCTTACCACATTCTAAGCTTTAAGCTCTTTTTTGCTGGCAATTTTAGTCACAATTGCCTTTATCTAATCATGCATTCATGTAATGAAATACATCAAATCTCATATATTCAATCAATCACTTATATACACTTTACATATTCACTTTCACATTTTCATTAGACCTAAGTCCAGCATTCAACAAATATGTTAAGCACACTTATTTCTGTCAAATTCACATACAATGAGCACTTCTAATGTGATTTTTATGCATCAAACGCCTCAGACAATCAATGTCAGAATTAACACATTCACATCAATAATAATTCAATAAAGAAATTTAAACAAAACAATTAATCAATGTGAGACCATCTAGGTTGACTTATAGTATGCTCCAGATAGCTATTTCCTCGATATCCCGGCAATGTCTGGATACGGTCGCTCTATTTACGCTTCTATATCATGCAATACACATTTACGCACATTATAACTTTGCACAATCACATAAGTATTCATTCATACACATATGTATATGTGTTATATACAATGCATGCTCAATGACAATCCCTAGTATACTTCCTTAATTCACATCTCATAATCAGTTAACATTATCTTCCAATCATTCTTTAATACCTAATACACTTTAATCACTTTAATTACCTAATTCATCATCAACTAAGTTCATTCTAGGACTCATTCAAGCCAAATTACATCATAAGGAAGTACCTTAGTATTAGTTAGTTCAAACATCACCCAAAAGACAACTTTTTACTCTATGTGTCTGCCCACGATCATGACATAACCTCGTGAAATTGGCCACGATCGTGACAAAATGATAGTAGTGTTTTGCATGATGTTTTAGGTTTAATTTGTTATGCATTTTATGTTAAATTGAGTGTTAAGTATGCATTTAAGGCGTAATTAGATTAGTTTTTGTGTTTAAGTGTTTTTATAGCTTAGTTTGAATCTTTGCTCTTAAATTATATATTTTTTAGGTACCTTGATGTGTGTACTAGTGATGCAGGGTAAACAGGGAAGAACGATGAAGATGTAAAGAGTTTCAGGCCAAAACATACAGGCCACGATTGTGCATAGTGGCCATGATCGTGACAAAAGAGGAGGAGCCAGAGGTAGCCAGGCCACGATCGTGACAGAGAGCTTTAAGTGAGGCCACGATCGTGCACTTCAAGCCACGATCATGACAGAAAGGAAAAAGCACTGGCCACGATCGTGGCAAGCACGACCACGATCGTGCCCTGTGTCTGGCTGACACAAAAACTCATTATTTGGGTCATTTTTTAGACCATTTCGATCCTGAGTTTGACCTAGAGCTACTACTAAATAAATAGAACAATACCTAATAGCCACCAGGAGAGATTAGGGAGTCGAGAGAGCTGTACAAACGTGAGATTCTGCTGAAAATTTAAGGGAAAACCTAGTTAGAGATTAATCGATTGAGGAAGGAGATGAAGGAAGAGAGGCACGGAGACATGCTTGACATTATGCATTTCCCGAAATAGGTGGTTTCTCTTAGTCCCTACTCCGAGATCCATTCCGACTGTATTTTCTAGTTTTTATTTTGATTTCATTGATGTATAAAATTTGAGATTGATTAGAATCAACTGTCGTTGATTGTTGATTTTTCTATCTAAACTCACCTTCGGGTTTATTTATTCTTGAGATTAATAAAATTGATTTGATTGTGTTTTATTTCGATTTATTGTGATTTAATTTGATTCTTTATAACTGGGTAATCAACTGAGAGGGTGAGTCGGTGAAAATTATCGATTTAGGTTAACGAGAGTTAGGTAAATCGATGGGTAGAAAATTGAATCAAACTGGTAGAGTTGTGTAATGAGAGATTAACCATAGATTCCAGTAGGTTAATAGACAGTGTTAGAACTAATTTAGGTTTTGGAAAAATTGCGGATCGAGAGATCGCAATTTCCACAATTTAAATTAGGGAATATTAATTAGGGTTAAGAATTATAACTCGAGAGAGAGTAATTCACTCTAGGACCATCTAGGCCTGTTAAATCAAAAATTTCATAATTGGAAAGATTTTCTTTAATTTTGAATAAATGACTCCTTTCTCTCAATTGGTCACTTCTAGGTTGAATTTTAGATTATTTGTGTGAGTTTGCTTCTGTTTATTCTTTTGTTGATTTAAATTCTCATATTTGATTCTTGATTAATTTTAATTTTCGTAGTAGTTGTTTAATTAGGTTTTACGAACTTAGCTGCTTTTAGATTTTTAGGACTAGTTCCCTTCCTCGTAAGATCGATGCCTTAGGTACTACGTGAATGACCCGTGCGTTTGCGGTAATTACCAAAGTTAAAAATTAGTAAAACTTAAAGCGTGTAACCTTGAGTGAACAGTAGACAGTTTTCCACACTTTGTTTTCAAAACTCCCTAGAAAGCTGGCCTATTCGAGCCTCTATATTATGAATAGAAGAAGCATGATCTTTTGCTACTCGCTTAAACTTCTCTTCCAATCTCTTCTGGTTCTCTTCCATATCCGTGAGCTTATCCATGATTTTGTTCAGCTTGGAATCCCATGAACTAGATTCATCTTGTTAAAATTCAAATAGGTCTTGATGTCCCATGTAAGTACTTGCATTGTTAGGCCAATAGAAATCTGGATGGTTCTGCTACCTTGAAGTGTACAAATTCATATAAAGATGATGATTTCCTCAACCAAATCGGGGTTCCTAGAACTCTGCAAGCGTCTCTTGCTCCCTATAATATACATCCTCCATGATCGTTCTTTTTATCTCTTCTTAACATTCGACTTTTCAGATGTCTCATTCTCATTCTAAGATGTCTTTATATGTCTCTACTTTATGCCCCAAATTGTTTTAAATTAAAAAAGATAGTAGAATAACTTTAGACTAAATAAATAAACTAATCGCTTCCCCAGCAATGGCACCAAAAACTTAATCGATGATTTATGTATGCTAAGTTTTAATATTTTTAACCTCGATAATACAGCAAGCTCATGGGTCATTTGCATAGAACCTAAGGTATCGATCCCATGAGGAAGGTTAATCTAATCCTAAAATCTAAGGCTAAACACAATTCACAATAATTCAATGAACAAAACTAAAACAAGAAATTATTCAATCATGCAATTAATTCCCAATAATCAAAATTGAAAATATAAAGAAGATAGCAATTTGCACAACCAAATCAAGAATCAACTTAGGAACTACCAATTAAGAGAAAGGAGACTTTAATCCAACCTTAATGGAAACCTAATTGATTATGAAATTACCGAATTACCGAGTCTAGAGGATCCTAGGGTGGATTATCTCTTAAGTTATAATCTTTAACCCTAATTGATAAACCCTAATTAGATTATAGAATTGTAATCACTCGATTCCCAATTGACTGAAAACTTAAATTAGTTCTGAAGTTGTCCAATAACCTTCCAAAAATCTATGCACGATCTCTCGTTATATAAATTTACCAGATTGATTCAATTCTTAATCTATCAAACTACCTAACTCTTGTTAGTCTAATTTGATGATTTTCACTTGGTTCACCCTCTCAGTTTATTACCAAATTATTAAGAACAGAAATTGAATCACAATAACTTAATAAAAATACAAACAATCAACTTCCATTAATATCAAAGACAAAATCCCAAAGGTGAGTTTAGACATAACTCAACATTCAACAAATCCTATTCTCAACAATTATCTCAATTCTATACATCAATAAAATTGAAAATAA
>JANIIA010045136.1:0-11639 GCA_027478495.1 Erythroxylum alaternifolium
CCATTTTACCCTTCCTTATAAGCTTATGCTCTTTTAACCTTAAGTGATCTTCCAAAAATACCCTTCAACCTTCTTACTACTTTAATACAACTAAACCATATAACAAAAATCCTATGAACATTAACATAACAGTTAACTCCAAAAACTTAATTTATCAAAACCTCATAATTCATTCAAATCATGCTTAAATAATTAGAAAATTTTGCGGCCAACATGAATAACCAATCAACTTCAAATCTTGAGAATGTGTATAAAACAGACCATGATTTATTGTAACTTTAACATATTTTAAAATTCTTTTTACTGGAATGAAGTGATCTTGCTTTGGCTTCTACATATATCTACTGACCAATCCAACTGCGTACAAAATATCTAGGCATATTAAAGTCAAATATCTCAAAATTCTAACTAAACTTTTGAACAATATTGAGTTTACCAACTTTATTTTACGCCTATTTATGCTGGCATAGCCATTGACTTGCAATCTTTCATTATAAAATTGTTTAAGATTTGCTCCACATACTTTTTCTGTGACATAAATATTCCATCTCTCATTTGTTTTATCTCGATTCCAAGAAAGTATGACATTTCACCAATATATATCATTTTGAATTCTTTAATCATAGCTTATTAAAATCATTGAACATACTCGGATCATTTCCCATGAATATCATATCATCCACTTATAAACACGTACTTATGATATCACCATCTTGATTTTGCTTTGTGTAAGGCATACTCATGTGGACTTTTTGCAAAACCATTCTTTTGGAAATACTCATCTATTCTCATGTTCTGAGCCTGTGGAGCTTGCTTTATTCCATACAATGCTTTTTTCAGACGATAGTATGGTTATAGGAAAAATAGAAACAAAAAACCTATAATTTACGTGGTTCGATCAATTTGACCTCTGTCTATAGTAACTTTCTTCTTTCTTTTATTTTTCTTGTATTTTGTCTGTATAATATTTACATCCATATATAGTGTATAATCATGATCTAATTTAGGAATAAAACAAAATATAAGGTAGGGAGACAATTTTGCCTCTTAATTAGGAGTAAATAAGGGGACTAAAATCCTCCCTAATTTCTCATGATTTCAACATTACTCCTCAAGTTGGATTGTAAATGTTGATCATATCTAACTTCTGATGAAACCATTTAAACTTTGCCTTGGCAGCACCTTAGTGAATATATTGATTGTTTACTCCTTAATGGTGATGTAGGCCATATAGTTTATTCCTTCTTTAGGTTTATCCTTGATGAAATGACGATCCGCTTCTATGTGTTTGATTCAGTCATGTTGAACTGGGTTGAGGGAAATGTTGATTGCTTCCTTATTATGATAGTAGAGCCTAATAGGTGTTCCCACTATGATCTATAGTTCTCTCAAAAAAATTTTTAGCCACAATCCCTTGCAAATACCTTATGTAATAACCTTAAACTCGGCTTCAACACTACTTCAAGCCACCACATTTTGCTTCTTAATTCTCCAAGCCACTAGGTTACCCTATACAAAGGTACAATATCCTGAAGTGGATCTTGTTATATCTACTTTCTATTGCTTCTAATTGCCTTCATATCTTGATTTTGGTTACAGATCCTTATGTTTTGATCAAAATGCGAGATAAATTGAGTGAAAATAGTGTGAATATTGCATGAATATTAATCGGATAATTTTGTGAATTTTGCATGAAGGTTAAAGGAAAAATCACATAAATTTTTCACGAAAAAAGAAATAAAAAAGAAGAAAAGTGGTGACATAACAAGTCACCACTGTGACTAACATTTAACTTGTCACCACCGTGACAAGTGCCCTCTTGGGTTGACTTAACTTGTCACCCTATGACCCATTTTTCCTTAAATTCATCAACTTATTATGTGTCATGTGTAGGAGGGAAGACTCGAAAACCTAGACTTAAAACATACTACAAATAGAAAGAGTAAAGGACGTGGCGGCACGCTCTACTCTATAGACAATCATCTTACACACCACACAGACTCTTTTAAGGACAAAATAGATAGAGAGAAAGAAGGTAGAGTAGAAGAGAAAAGTCAACTTCAACTGGGAAGATAGAAGAGAGAAAGAGAAGTGAAAGGAAGCAGAGGAGGAAATAGAGTGATCAGTCGACCATCTGGGTGAGAAAAAAGCAAAAGTTGAAGGTATGAGAGAATGTACGAAGCCTGAGAGTGGCTGGAGATCACCACAACTCCCTCATTCAAACGCTCGTTTGCTTATTTTGTTTATTATTTCTCTGTTGTTTTACTAAACTTACTCCTCTATTAGTTGATGAATTCATACTCTGTTAGCTTTTGATAGTTTATTTCGATTAATCAGTTGGTTTATTGCTTTAATACTTCTCTTATATTGATCAAGACGGGATTAAAGTATTTAAATATGATGAATCTTGTTATTTTCGTGATGGGCTGATCTCTTTCTCTTTAGGATTAATGTAGTTATTTTAGTCAAATATGCATGATTGAGGGACTGGGTTATTGTCTTAAGTGTTGTTATAGTTTTTGAATTGAGTGGATGTAATAATATGATCAAATTTTCATCATTTTGGTATTAAACAGAGGATCCAGAAAAGAATTTTAATATGAAATGAGAAACTGTAAACGCTTAGGTTAAGAATTATAAATATATTAACTTAAGTGGTAATTAATAGTCAGGCTTCCATAATTAATTCGGATGATAACTTGTTGAATACGGAAGTTAGATTAGTTCATTATTCGATTTGATTTTATATCCCAACTGTTAATTTTAGTAAGACAACTATCCAATCATTTCCCCTTAATCATACATAGGAGGTTAAATTATTGAAATTAATTATCAAAATTTTTCCACTTTGGTTAAATTATTTTTTTCCCAGTTGATTTCATTTACTTTTTGGTTTAATTTTTTTATTTCCTTTAAAGCCTTCACTCAAAGAATCAAGATAGAATGTTTAGGATTGCATATGTTTTTATTTTTCCTTTTGTTCAAGGTTAATTTAAGTGGACCAATTTCATCTCCGTGGGAGACAACCCTGGGTAATTAACTACAACTACCTTATATACTTAGGTATTTTTAGAACTTATTTGGGCACAACAAGTTTTTGGCACCGTTGCCATAGAGGAGTTTAGCTTTTAGACTTGAATTATTTTTGATTGTTTTTGTTTCTTAAAGTGATTTTCATTGTTTTTGTTTATTCCCGCATGCATGTTTTATTGTGTTATTTTGTTAATGTGTTTTGTTAATTTTTGTTATTAATTTAGTACTTGTTGTAGTTAGTTTGTCCCAGGGAGGAGATCTCTAAAAATAAACTCATTTAGTTTATACTAGGAATGAGATCTCTAGATAGTGAACCAATTCCTTTTATTAATAATGTACACGAAATATGAAGAACTCAAGGGGAATTTGAAGAAGATTGTGAGGAAACCAAGTGCGAAGATTAAGTTGATAACTAAAAGATGGGTGAAAGGAAGTTAGTAATAAAGGAGTACGCCAGACTGGTGATCGGTACTGCCACTTCATGCATATGTTTGGGAGAGGCAATTAGAAACTACGAATTGAAGGGCATCCACTCCAACATACTGCCATCGTTCTATGAGGTTCCCAATAAAGACCCTTTGAACTTCATTCGAGAATTCTACATTACTCTCTAAACCTTTCCTTTGGATGGCTTAGACGAAGATCAACTCAAAATGAGATGTTTTCCATACACATTAAAGGATCTAGTCAAGGCGTAGTTGATGACTCTTCCTCCCGGCTCATTGATTGCATATGAGGAGGTGTATAACAAATTCATGGGAAATTTCTAATCCCATCAAAAGAGATCTGAGTTGTGGATAATGATAGCTACCTTTACTCAAATGGAACGAGAGTCATTCCATGAGGCATGGGAGCGCCTCAAACTCTTACTTATATAATGTCCACACCATCATTTTCCACTTCACTTGCAAAACCATTTCTTCTATGATGGATTAACGTAACAATGTCAATACACAGTGGATATTGCAATAGGAGGAGCTATGAGAGAAAAGATGACCGAAGAAACGTATGAAATCTTTGAAATGTTTGGGGCTAATTGTCAACAAAAGAGCATTAGGGGAAGAAGAGCTACAATTCATGAAGTGAACACGAATCAAGAATTAGCTATCAGTTAGTGGAGTTAACAAGGCATGTGCTAACTACAAGACTACCCTAAAATGTTCCGAATCAAGAGGTATGTGGTGTATGTGGAACTTGTGGTCTTGGAGCTAATGTTTGTTCGTATTCTTGCGAACCTTTTATAGATGGGGAGGAACAAGTGAACTCACTTAATGGTTTTCAACCAATGGAGTGAAACTATTAGTATTCAAACAACTACAATCTCGGTTGGAGAAACCACCCCAATTTTTTATGGAAGACTAACAATCCACTAATGCAACTCCAACCACAATACCAAAATTTTCAGACGCCAAACTTTTTCCAAGGCCAATCTTCAAATGATAACCTACTGAGAAAACCTTCTTTGGAGGAAAGCCTAAATGCATTCATTTAGGTAACAAATCAAAATCAAAAAATGAACAACAAGAGATTTAACCCCTTAGAAGCGTTTCTCAAGGGGTGAGATTTAAGTAGGGTAACTTGCTGCTCAAATGCATAACAATCAAAAGGGAAAGTTGCCTAGTGAACTTGAGCCTAAGCAATGACAGTTTTGAGAAGTGGTAAAGTGATTGATAATCATATTGATTTTCTTTATGAGCTATCTAATGCTGATAATCAAGAGAAGATGAGAAAAATGAGAAAAGCAATGTGAGAAACTCTTTAAGTCACATTCAAAAGGGTGAACAACTTAAACATAACACCAAGGACAAAAATTGCATAAGGAGATAGATCCTTATCGACCACCAATTCCATATCCAAGCCACCTTAAGGAATTGAAACAAGATGATTAGTTTTCCTATCTATATGGTATACTTTCTAAGGTCAATGTTAATCTTCCCTTATTAGATGTGATCAAGAACATCCCGGCTTATATCAAGTTCCTGCACCAAGAAATGAAAGTTTGAGCCTAACAAAAAAGTGTTGGTTTCTAAAGTAGCAAGTGCAATTCTGTAGTAGCATTTACCCTCTAAACTGAAAGACCTAGGACATTTTATCATGAAAGTATCAATGGGTAATAGGGATGAGGTTAAGTGCATGTTTGATCGTGGGGTAAGTATAATCCTTATTGCCCACTCTATTTATGAGAAACTAGATCTAGGACAGTTAAAACCTACCAATATGTGCTTATAATTAGTTGATAGGTCAATCTATTATCTGAAAGAAATAATGGAAGATGTGTTAGGGAAGGTTAGTGGATTGATTACTCCTACAGACTTTGTGGTCTTAAACATGGGGGAGGTTAAACAGCAAGGGAAGAAGCCCACCATACTCCTAGGGAGGCCTTTTATGGCCACTATTAATACCTTGATTGATGTGAAGAGAGAAAAGTTGAGCATGACTGTTTTGGGAGAAACGGTAGAATTTTCAATCTTTAATGTTGAACCTGTTCCTACGACTACTATTTTTGAAGACTTTTTTTTGTTGATCAAATTAATGTTGCATATTTTGATTTCTCCTTGCAGGAAGAAGGAAAGAAGTTAGACTTGGTTAAAGAGATAGTGAATGATGCCAATTGTTGGTAGATGCAACTAAGAGAGGTTGGCGAATTCCTGAGGAAAGGTCCCAGTAAAGAGAAGAAAGCAATGGATTCAATTACTTTGAGTGATCCACTTTGAGCATAATGGTTAAGGTGTCCAGCTTAAAGAAATTAAAGAAGCACTAAATGGGAGGCAACCAATATAATTTATGCTTTGTTTTTCAATTAGTTGATTGTTATTTCTTTTTAGTGAAACTCAACTTAATCTGTTTTCTTTCTATTCACAGGCCTACTTTTCAATCTCTTCTATTTGTCTTCCTCGCAACTGTCTTCACTCCTTAATGTAAGATGCTGCATTTACTACCATGCTTCACAACGCATCAATGCAACCATCACCCATACCTTCGTATCGTATTCTTATCATTTTTTCTTTTTATTATTTTTACTTTTTGTTAGTTTAATGTCTTTAGTTTTCATGTGTGTCCTTGTTCGAGTTATTTTGTGTTTTGTATCCCTTTTTTACTTTTTTGTATCACATTAGGGACAGTGTGATGTTTAAATGATGGGGGAGTATTAGTAAAAAAAAAGAATGTTTATTAATTATGTGTTGTGTGTTTTTTTCCCATTTGACAATTAGAGATGCATGGTTATAACATAAACTTGATCAGGATTAGAAATGCATAATATGAGTGAATGAGTATGATTGTATGCTTAGACTGATTAACTTGGATTTTGATTAAAAGGACAATAGCTTGTTTTGATAGATGAATGATACTTTTCATTTGGTAAGAATTTGAGCCTTTTTGAATTATTAAACACCAAATTCAAGTATTCTTTGTTGAGAGTGTTCTATCATAATTGAGGAACTCTAGAACTTGCTTGTAAATACTAGTCGAGATCATATAATCTTATGTAAACATTGAAATGATGAAAGCAATTAGGATTTACCCCTTTTGCTTAAAAAGCCACCATGATGTTACCTTTAGTGAACCCCCTTTTGAGCTTAACATGAAACCTTTTCTTTCTTTAAACCCAAAATATGAGCCTTCACCTTAACTATTTGTCCTCTTCGTTGTACCTATCATAAGGCAAGTTGAGCTTTTGAATGTGTATGATTAATCGTAAGTTCCTATATGACAAAGTTTTAATATTTTTTACCTCGATAATACCACAAGCGCACAGGTCGTTTGCATAATACCTAAGGTGTTAATTCCACGAGAAGGAATAATCTAATCCTAAACTCTAAGGCTTAACTCAAATTCACAATAATTCAAATAAACAACTAAGGCTGAAAATTATTCAATCAAGCAATCAATTTCAAAAATTAAATTTAAAACTATAAACAAGATAGCAGATGCAACAGCCAATCAAGAATCCACCTACGACCTACCAATTGAGAGAAGGGGATTTTTATTTGACTTTAATAAAAACCTAATTGATTATGAGTTTATTGAATTATTGGTTATAAACAGTCATAGGGTTGATTACTCTCTCTCGAGTTATAATCATTAACCCTAATCAGATTATGAGAATTGCAACCTCTCGATTCACAATTTATCCCAAACCTAAATTAGATATTAAGATGTCTAAAAAACTACTGAAAAATTATGAACGATCTCTCATTACACAAATTTACCAGTTTGATTCAACCCATAATCTATTAAATTACCTAACTCTCGTTAGCCAATTTAATGATTTTCACTCGGTTCACCCTCTCAGTTTGATACTGAATTATGAAGTGCAGAAATTAAATCACAAATAATCCAATAAAAACACGACAATTAAATTTCATTAATATCAAAGATAAAATATCCCGAAAGTGAGTTTAGACAAATCTTAACATTCAGCAATCTTATGCTCAACGACTATCCCAATTCTATACATCAATAAAATTGAAAACAAAATTGAAAAATAAGATTGGAATGGATGACAGAGGCAGCAACAATGGGAAACCTCCTATTTTGAGAAGTACTTCATATAGGCTTCTTCTCCTCGTCTCTCTTCCTTCGTTTCTTCCTCAATCTCTATATAAGACTTTCTAGGGTTTTGGGATTGTGGTTGATGCAAAAGCTCTCTCTTTGTATTCATCATGTTCTTTAAATATCTTGGCAGGCCTAGGGTTTGTCCAGGGTCGAAACGATCTTAAAAGTTCCTCAAAACTTGATGTTTTCAACTATTTTCACGTTTGCCCGATGCAGGTCACGATCGTAGCCTAGGGCATAGTGGCTTACATGTTTCTGTCACGATCTTGGCCTATTGTGCCAAGATCATGGGACGTGGTTTCGGCCCAAAAGTCTCTGAAACTTCTCCGTTCTTCTTTGTTGGCCTTGAAATACTAACAAACACATCAAGGTACTCAAAAATATAACATTTAAGCTCAGAGACTTATATTAGCCCACAAAAAACACTTAAACACATAAACCAAACCAAACCAAACCAAAAAACACTTAAACACATAAATTAACACAATTTTAACCTAAACACATACTAAACAATTAACAGTAAATACCTGATAAATTAAATTTTAAAACATGATGCAAATCATAACTATCAATGATTGAGTTTAGGGAATAATTGTTTGAATAAGTGGGGGGAATCATATGATATAGTTGGCTATTGCATTAGGAATGAGTATGGTTGTAGTAATTATCTCTCGTCTATATTTTTGTTCTTTTGATTTCCTTATTTTAAACAAATAAATAAAAAAGTGAAAGAAATAAAAAAGAAAGTAGAAAAAGAAAAGAAAAGAAAAAGAAACAAAAATGAAAAAAGAAAAGAAAAGAAAAAGAAACAAAAATGAAAAGGAAGGAAGAGAAGATTAAAAAAAGGACAGGAAAGAGGGAGAGACATTAAAAGGGGAGTGTTAATCTTGTTAACTTCAAAGGAAAAATTTGAGTGTTTTATGCTTCATTGTTTATGTTACTTTAAATGTTTAATTTATATTGTGGTATTCCTTTTTCCTACCCTTAGCCTGACCCTATTACAACCAAAATAAAGACCTTTAGATTAATGTTGGTGTTTGATATGAGTGGTGGAGATGAGATTAGTAAGCAAGCTTGTGGTAGATGCCTTACACGAAATGAATGATGAGTGAATATACCTACTTTTGAACGCTTGAGAGAATGGAGCGTGGAGTGAGTATCTATCACACTTATTGATGGTTATTTGAATTGAAGTGCTTGTTGATTTTGACTAAATATGCGAAGAATAACTTGTTCATAAAGTATTATGAGTTTCAAGTTCTTAGGTTGTGTTTATTGAAATAATCGTTGATATCTTTAACTATTATATGGGAAAATTGTTGTTTCCATTGTTTGTTCTTTTATAATCTAGTGTTCTTTAATATACTAGAGGACAAGCATAGTTTAAGTGTGGGGAAATAGTTGTGTCTAGTTTCTATTGCTTTTAATTGCCTTAATTTATTGATTTTGGTTACAAATCCTTACGTTTTGACCTAAATTTGAGATAAATTGAATAAAAATTATATGAATATTGCATGAATGTTAATTGATTATTTTGTGAATTTTACATGAAGGTTGAAGGATAAGTCACAAAAAAGAGATAAAAAGAAGAAGAAAAGTGATGACAAGTGTCACTAACTCACGATGGTGACTTGTTATTTCACCGCCATTACTAACATCATCATAGTGGTGACATAATAAGTAACCACTGTGACTAACATTTAAGTGTTAGTCATGGTGGTGACATAACTTTTGACAAGTGCCTTCATGGGGTGATAAGTTAAGTCACCCCCGTGACCCATTTTTCCTTAAATTCATCAACTTATTATATGTCATATGCAGGAAGGATGACTCGAAAACCTAGACCTAAAACATACTACAAATAGAAAGAGTAAGGGAGGTGGCAACACACTCTACTCTATAAACAATCATCCTGCATACCATACAGACTGTTTCGGGGACAAAACAAATAGAGAGAAAGAAGGGGAAGTAACAAAGAAGAGATTTAGCTAAGAAGATAAAAGAGAGAAAGAGAAGTGAAAGGAAGAAGAGGAGGAAGAAGAGGAGGAAGCAGAGTGATCAGTTTACCATTTGGGTGAGAACAAATCAAAAGCTAAAGGTGAGAGCCAATGTAGGAAGCTTGAGAGTGGTTGGAGATCACCGCAACTCCCTCATCTGAACACGCATTTGCTCATTTTGTTTATTATTTCTCTGTTATTTTATTGAACTTACTCCTCTGTTAGTTGATGAACTCATACTCTGCTAGCTTTTGATAGTTTATTTCAGTTATTCAGTTGGTTTATTGCTTTAATACTTCTCTTATACTGATTAAGATGGGATTGAATTATCTAAATATGATGAACCTTATTATTTTCTTGATGGGTTGATATCTTTTTCTTGAGGATTAATGTAGTTATTTTAGTCAAATATGCATGATTGAGGGATTGTGTTGTTGAATTATATGTTGTTATAGTTTTTTAACTGAAGGGATGTAATAGCATGATCAAACTTTGCACATTTTGGTATTAAACGAAGGATCGAGAGAAAAAGTTTAATATGAAACAAGAAACAGTAGACGCTTAGGTTAAGAATTAGAAATAAATTAACTTAAGTGGTAATTAACAGTCAGCCTTCCATAATTAATTCGAATGATAACTTGTTAAATACAAAAGTTAGATTAGTTCATTATTCGAGTTTATTTTAGATCCCAACTGTTAATTATAGTAAGACAACTATCAATCATTTCTCCTTAATCATACATAGGAGATTAACCTAGTGAAATTAATTCTCAAGAGTTTTCTACTTCGATTAATCTCTTCGTTTTTTGTCCTAATTGATTTTGTTTTCTTTTAAGTTTAATTTTCTGATTTCCTTTAAAGCCATCACTAAATAAATCGAGATAGATTGTTTAGGATTGCATATGTTTTTATTTATGCTTTTGTTCAGGGTTAATTTAAGTGAACCAATTTCACCTTTGTGGGAGATGACCCTGGGTAATTGACTAGAATTGCCTCGTATACTTGCAAGTAGGATAGCCTAGGTATTTTTAGAACTTATTTGGGCACAACAGATCTTCTATCCTCAGTAGAACTAGCCCAAACGTTTGTGAAAATTTCTATCCCTTTGCTGTTATTTTTCTTTTAAAATAGTCCCCTCCTAGGAGAACCTTTCAAATACCTCAAAATCTTATACACTCTTTCCATGTAAGCTTCCTTTGGTGAATGCATATGTTGTCTTGCCACACTTACTGCGAAAGCAATATCAGGTCTTGTATGGGAGAGATATATTAGTCTGCCCACTAATCTCTGATATCTTTCTCTGTCAATCACCTTTCCGTCATCATTCATTCCTCTTTAAGTTTTAACAGGCGTATCACTTGGTTTGTAGCCTAGCATACCAATTTCTTTCAGGAGGTTGAGCATATATTTTCTTTGTGAGACACTAATACCCTTTTTTGATATAGGAACCTCCATACCCAAAAAATAACACATTTGGACAAGGTCTTTTACTTCTAATTCAATTACTAGGATCTTTTTTAACCTCTCCATTTCAGCAATGACAACCCATGTTAAGACAACATCGTCAACGTCTACAATTAAGATTGTTTTCTTCCTTCCTTTAGATTGTTCGAAGAATATAGAATGATCATATTGACCCTGTTGATATCCTTGGCCTTTTATTACTTTTGATAATCTATCGAACCACGCTCTAGGAGATTGTTTTAATCTTTAGAGTGATTTTTTTAACTTACAAACTTTGCCTTGCTTCTCCTCCTTACCAAACCCCCCTGATGGTAAAGTCATAAAAACTTCTTCTTTTATCTCACCATTTAAGAAGGCATTCTTAATATCAATTTGTTGGAGTGGCCAGTCTAGGTTGGTTGTTAGAGAGAAAAGAACTCTAATAGAATTAAGTTTTGTTACCAGAGTAAAAGTTTCGGTGTATTCAATTCCATAAGTCTGAGTGAACCCCTTTGCAATGAGATGAGCCTTGTGTAACATCCCATTACCTTTGGGAGGTTAGAATAGTAAATATGAGTGATTAATGAGAGCTTAGAAATACATTTTTCA
>JANIIA010045147.1:0-11638 GCA_027478495.1 Erythroxylum alaternifolium
TTGTGCTAAACATGTGAGAATATAGAACATATGCACAATGCATGCTCAATGGCAATCTCTCTCTCTCTTTTACGGAATGTGCATCTTTACAGACAATGCGCCCTTACAAAAGAAAGGTGTGTTATAGAAGAAGACGATTACAGATGAAGATGCTTTACAGAAGGAGATGACGCCACCCAGAGGAAGCTGACGTCATCACAGACGAAGTTTTCCTCTTAGCGTTACTTTTTCTACAAAGATCGGATTCAATTGTTCTTTACATGATTCGAAAGAGGCTTTCCAGATGTACAAACTTCATACAGAGCTCAAGGGCCAACTTTATCTTCTAAAGGGTCAAAAATAGGAAAAAAGATATACAATGAATAGAGACATAGACGAAGTTCATTCGTCTGTGAGTAGTAACACAGACGATATTTTGCAATTAGCATAACTTTCTCTAGAGGGATCAGATCAAGGTGTTCTTCATATGGTGGTTTGAAAGCAGATTCCAAGCTCTACAACTTTTATGAAGACCTCAAAGGTCAATTCTATCTTCTGAAGGATCGAAATTAGGACAGAATATAGATATAGATGAAAATAGAAGAAGCAAAACACAGAGGGAGTGTATGAACAGTAACATAGACGAAGTTCATTCGTCTGTGAACAGTAACACAGACGAAGTTCATGAACAGTAGCATAGACGAAGTTCATTCGTCTGTAAACAATAACACAGACGAAATTCATGAACAGTAACACAGACGAAGTTCATTCGTCTGTGAACAGTAACATAGACGAAGCAATACAAAGGAAGATGACATCATCCAGAGGAAGCTAGCATCATCACAGATGAAGTAATACAGAAGGAGTTTATTTACAAAGGAATCAAAACACAGACGAAGTCTGGCTCATAGAGAAATGCATCTTGACAACGATTCATCCTCACAAAAGAAGATAACTGACGACAGAGAATAACTTATAAAGGATGCATTTGCATCTGTAAGATAATTTACAACAGAGAATGACTTGTAGAGGATGCATTCACATCCTTACAGAGGAAGACGACATCACCCAGAGAAAATTGATGTCATCATAGAGGATACAATATAGAAGATGGAAGGAGCAACATAGTTTATCTCTCGTACCTATACGAATTCTATAAATCATTTCCATTGCTATTACACTTTCAAACATGCGAGTATCATCTATACTACTCCCTCCTTAGCTCCAAGACATCAAACACTCCAGGGAACCAAAACTCGCATACATACTAAAATCACAGACTACTGTTTATGCTTACATGTTCTTTCTACATTTTCTTTCTTCTCTGGTTACTTTTTAACTTAACTAACATTTAGAATCCTTGTGTTAACTCTTCTCTCCACTATGAAACCTTTTTATGCAGTTATGCATATCTCACATGCACATGTTCATTTACACAATGGAAACAACATTATAACCACTTACTCGCTTAGCAAGTGCTCAGTGTAAATACTTTAACACTGAGATAGGAAGCAACACCACAAAGACTGCTAGATCGCTATTTGGTGATGAAGGTCAGGGGAGAGAATCGTAGTGTGAAGTGTTTCAGTAAGGGATCGGAACTATGGTAGGTTCTTCCTAACTTAAACAATATAATACGTAAGTTCATTCCATGTCCCTCATGTTTACTGTTTATCTCCTCTGACTCATCATTTATCATAATTACAATCGGTAGTGGAGTCTTCCTAACTTAAACAATGACTCACCATTTATCATAATTACAATTTGTCATACTTACCTGAAAATGCCAAATGAAAGCATATATAATCATATGAATGTAACAACCGATATATAAGTCACAAGTAACTTATGTCTAACGTCCATTTATCTTAAGTCATCTAAGTGTCTCACACGTATGTGTCCTAGCCGTATGTATAGGAGGCTGGATGTTACAATTTAGATACTAATATAATTGCACATGTAGGAATCTCATTATCATGATCCCATCATGATTTCCTCCATGCTATGTTTTGTATCATGGACTTCATTAATTCGATTTAAGATCAATATCAATTCATATATAAATGAATATTAAATTAATAAAAAATTCCTTTCATTTTATTAATCAAAATAAAGTTTGTACAAAATTTTTAAAGGTGATTGCCTTTATAGCACTACTCTAAGAGTATGGATAATTAATATTCTAGTTATCGTTTAATTATTTATGTATGAACCCATTGTTAAAATCATAAATACAATATGTAATCGTTGTGTTATAGATTCATTTGTGGCAAATAATGGTGTTAAATCATTAGGTATAACATAACATAGGTTAAATGACCCAAGCTTGTGTGGTTATTGCCTAGATTGATCTGTTATCTATATTTGTAAAACGACTGTTCAATTAAATCTAGATAGCTTGCTCTATGTTGTTCGATGGTTAAGTTTAGTTAAAAAGCTTGTTTTAATTAAACATTATATAAGGGAAAATTGAGGTTAATAGAGCTTGTTATTAATCAATGATCAATAGTTCTAAGAGAGGTATGCAAACAATATGACAATGACGTATGTTTAATTATGTGTAGACTGAGATTGAACTGAGAACTAGATCCTAAACGCATTCATCACTTTCATCATTTTTAACTGTTTACTTTAATTTAATTTTGTTAGTTTAATTTCATTTTATTTTATTATTTAAAACTAAATCAAACCCCCCATATCCTAAATACTATTTTCTTTCATTATAACAGCCTTACATAAACTCTTTGTAGGATCGACCTAGACTCATCACTAGCTATAATTTTAAGTGTAGTTATTTTGTGTAGTGTTACGATGCACTACCAATATTAGGATTGTATCCCTTTACTTCAAAGGTATAAAAAAGTCAACTCCTGGCAAAACATTTTCATGCCAGTAGATTAATACTCATTTTCATACACATTGGAGTTCCCATTTATCTTTACCTAGAAGGACCACTAAGAAGCTGGTGAACTTTATTAAGACTTCTTATAGGCAACATATGCTAATAATTTTAAAGGGACTAAAATCAAATAAGATAAGCTTTGTCGGAGTAAATATGAAGGGGCTGGGGCGTACTTCATTATAGATGAGTCAAACTATGTTGGTAGCAAAAAGAATTTAAAGATTGTTCAATGATAAAGAATCCCTTTAGTTTAAGTGGATAAATGAATTTTATCTTAAGCATTATAGTTTTTGTTAGATTGAGTAAAGGAAAGAATAATCCTGGAACTTCATTGAAATGCTTAAAAAAAGGTTGATCATCTATCCTCTCATTAAAACACATATTAGGAATGGCCATTCAAGTTAGTTTTGGTTTAATAATTAGGCATTATAGAGCCCTTTAATCCTAAGGGAGGAGGTTTCATCTCTTACTACTAGAATCCCCATTCAGTCTTAGGTTAAGGAGATTATCCAGTACGGCGATTGGTTTGCTGATTTTAGGGAAAGTAAAAGAGTTAGACTCTACCAACCTGATATTTCCCTAACTTTTCAAGAGGAGATAGTATGCATTGGTTAACAAAAAAGAAAGAGATTTTACTAGTCAAAATTGCCTTAAATCCATAAGACAATAGCAACATAAGGTTTAACTGGTTTAACATTGTTTAGAAAGGAGCTTGAATACCTAAGGCATCTTTTGTTACCTGGATTGCTGCAAGACACAGACTGAAGACTACGGATAATTGATAGGAGCTAAGATCGGTTATGTATACTTTATAATTTACATTTTAAATCAATCAATCATTTATTTTTTTCAATGTGATTACATAAGAGTTATTTGGAGCATAATGCTATATATGATGGGGTTACATTGTCCTTACCAAGAGTGGCTAAATATACTTGCTTGGGCTGATAAGTTATATAAAATAAAGAGAGGAGATCATCTAGACATCAGTCTAGCTATAACTTGTTCAGTTTATTCCATTTGGAGGGAAAGGAATAAGAAGATGGTCAAGAACTTTAAAAGGGATAAACATGAGTTAGCTCACAAAGTATGTTGCTTGATAAGGGAAACCCTGAAGATGGAGTTTAGATGAAAATTGAAAAGGTTGAACTAATGTAGATTGAGTTGTATTTGTTACTCTTGTAATAGGTTTAGTTATATTTATTTCTTTTATAATTAAGTTCTGCAATTATATATTTTCTTCTCATTTTTAAAGAAAAATTAAATTAAATTAAGCCATAAAAGGAAAACATAACCATTACTAATACAATCACCTTGTAAATAAAAGAGATAGATACACGATAAGATTACAAATGATGCATATTTAAAGCAATTACAACTCAAGGCAGGTTTTTATACTCTCTATTCATGGTTGAGATAATGTAAATCTAAATCCTTGTGTCTATGGTTGCTAATTTGAGCTCTAATCTATTGAAATAGATATGTGTTGAAATGCTCAATGGTAAGGCATTTGTTATGAAATATTATGTTATTGCTTTCATCCTAAACCACTGAGATCAGGAAAGAAAGAGGGATGTCAAAAAATCATTTTATGGTTTTATTCTAAAATCCCATATCAGTGCACTAAAGCTTAATTTAGCTTAGAACCTCTGGAAATTCCCTTAACCAACACTTTACATCAATGATTTCTAGGAATCTCTAACATCATTGCATCTAAAGAAAAGAAGGTCTAAGGTTTCCTCATCACTTCTGCAGAGACAACACCAACTAGTAAGGTAAGTAAGCCTTGAAATCTTGTCAATAGTAGGTAGCTTGTTAGTATTGCAAACCAAAGTATTGTTGATGCTCATGGCTGATGATGATTGGACTAGACCATTTTTGTCCAGGGAAGAATTGGTAGGTTGCTAGCAAATACTTTCATATAAGACAGATTAGTGAACACGCCATTAGTGGTATGTTTGTATATAATAATATCATTATCCAAGTTTAAACTAATCTATAAGATTTTATTCTTTAGATATGACGAGATTAGGGCACTTCTAATTAGATCCTTTCTTGTAAGAGATTGAGCTACTGTTTCTTGTTATTGTATAAGAGGTTTTGAAGCATCAGTTTGATTCAAGTCTTTCAGAGGTCCTATTGACAACCAGTTTTCAAAGTAGAAAGAAGTAGATTCCCCACTGTCAATAAGATTCATAAAGTAAGGCCTCAAATTTCCTCTCAACTTAAGAACAACTTTGAAAGTGGCAGCGGACATATTATCTAAGATAAAGCTCCAAAGGTTCTTACTTTTAATGAAATATATATGGATCCATTTACACCACAAAGCCTCCTTATCATGTCTCCAATGCCTTTTAGAAAGTAATAAAGAATTGAAAGTTTTGAGAGAAATTATAGTGAACAAAAATCTTTCCATCTCATCTTTAATTTATAAGGGTTTCCTTTGTAGCCAGTCTATAGGAAACTGTTTAAAATTCTATCAATTTCTTTAATAACCTTTATTGGGAAAGCAACGTAAGTGGTCGAGTAGATATTGATAGAGTTTAAAATAGATATACTGAGTTAAGCCCTTCTAGTAATGGAGACATTCCTAACATTCCATGAAGCAATTCTATGATTGATTTTATCAATTAGGCAAGTATAATCCATAAATTTGAATATGGAATCTAAGAAAGGAACACCAAGATGCATCACTGGAAGCTTCTGAACATTAAAAACCATAACAAGGACCAAGATGGACTCTAGATTAACAGCTTTATGAGATAAGAATAACCCACTTTTAGAGTAATTTACTTAAAAATCAGACATCTTGTTGAACATTTTAAGGCTTTCATAAGAGCTAAGATAGAAGTAGGGTTAGCTTTGGAGAGTAAAATAAAATCATCAATAAAGTAAAGATGACACAATTTAACCCTTTTACATTTGGAATGAAATTTAATACCCTTGGTACTCTCCACCACTTTCCATAGTGGTCTACTAAACACCTCTATCACCAAACCAAAAAGGTAAGGTGATATAGGGTCACCTTACCTGATACCTTTACTGCTTTTAAACATCTTTGTAGGCTGACCGTTTATAAAGATGTTATAATAAGGAGATGAGATATATTGTGTGATCCACAAGATAAAGTTATTTAGGAAATCCATAGCTGCTAGAATATTAGTGATGAAGCCCTAATTTACACAATCATAGACTTTTTAAAGATCGATTCTTAAATAATAATTAACTCTACCATTCTTCTTTGTATGTGTCCTGATTAACTCCTGAAGTATCATAATATTATCCCTAATAGCCCTTCTAAGTATATATGCACCCTGTGATTCACGAAGCACCTTTCTTAATCTTTAAACTAGGATTTTAGAGATTCGTTTTATAAATGGAGTTGTAATAAGATATAGGGAGAAATATGAGAAATGATTAAGTTCCCAACTTTTAGGGACTAGAGTAATAAAGTTGTTGTTAATCTCTGTCAACATTGATCCCCTATTAAAGAATTACATGACAACATCTGATATTAAACTCCTTATAAGTGACCAGGTTTGTGAGAAAAAATACACATTGAAACCATCAGGGCTAAGAGCTTTAAAGGGGTGCAGAGACTTCAAGATTACCTCAATTTCTTGCATAGAAATAGGTTGGGAGAGGAAATGAACCTACTAAGAGCATAAGCAACCTTGCAAAATCTATTTCACAGAAGAATGAACTCTAATAGGTTTGTTCATGAATTTAGAAAAATAGCTAAAAGCACCTTCAATTAATTTTGCATGTGAATTAAGGCTAGAGTCATTGAACTCTAATGAAACAATTATATTAGCAACCTTTCTAGCAATGATAACTTTATAGTAAAAAGTATTTCTCTCCCTTTTCTTCACCCGTTCTAATCTTGACCTCTACTTCATAAGTGAATAATCATACCATAGTGCCTTGGAAAAATTGTATAGAGCATTCTTCTCAAATCCCTATAGCCGACCATATTCAAGGTTATTGTAGACTTGTTATTAAATAGAGTCCAAGTGACCTTTTGCACTGTTTATAAGGTGATGTGTATTGCCAATCTTTTCTTTAGAAACGATCTTCAATTCTATTCTAATAATGCTCAACTTCCTAGATAAAATGTGTTTTTTAATACTAAATATCCTTGTTATCAATGCTTTTCATCTTCAAAACCTACAACATCGTGTAAGAAATTGTTGGACCTGAATGATTTTCTAGGATTGACATCTTTAGTTTGAGTCAAAACTGGACTATGGCATAATAAGTTGTCGCAAGGATAGCTGGAGAAGTAGTTAGGAAATTTCATTGTCCATTAAGTATTTACCATGTTTTGATCCAGCTATTTCCTTATGGAATTCTCACCTTGCTGTCTATTATTCTAGGCAAAGAAGCAACCTCCAGCTGGAATATCTATTAATTGTGCTACCTCAATATATTTTTTGAGATTTAAGCATAGTGATGCCATTAATCTATGACCTTCAGGCTCATCAATTTTAAGAAAATAATTGAAGTCCCTAGTAACAATCTAGGGGGCTATTAATGGAGTCTGAGATATCCTTGATATGATTCCAAAGAAATGCTTTTTGATAGTAGTTGTTATCTATATAAACAAAATAGATATAAACAAGTTGAGTATAATACCTATCTGAGTTTGCAAATGGATCATTTGGTCAGTAACAATTCTAGGACAAACTGAAACAACCTTGTAATCATAAATAACAATTTTCTTGCTATTGGGATAAGTATTGTGATTAGTGATTTCACATCATTGTGCTAGAAAAAATTTCATTAAGTTGTCACTATTTTCTCTTATTCTAGTCTCCAAAATATCAGCTACTTACACCTTATCTACATAATTATATTCCTCATAATTAGTTTTTTAGTGGGACATTACCCCTATCACATTCTAAGCTATGATGGTAATTTGACAGGCTCCATAGATGGAGACTTCTTTATTTCTATTTGATCTTCTTTTAGATACCACTTCAAACTCCTTGCTACCATTTTCCTATTGATTACCTCTTGCACCTGGAGCTTTAGGGTTATTAATCTCAGAATTATCAATTGGTTCTTCTGTTGGAGTCATTGCAAACACTATTTGTTTAGAAATCTCCTTAGTGTAAGTTGTGGTTGAAATTATAGCCTCACCCTCTTCAATTATAGTAACAACTTCATTATAAACTGTATCAATATATAAGTTATGGACTTGAATAACAGTACCCCATTCAAATATTCATTCGTGTCCTGACTTGGTGAGTTATTAGTTTTATCTTAATGATGGTCAATTCCTAAGTGTTTTTGATAAGTTCTAGTGATAAAGACCTTACATAATGGCTTCCAGGATTTCTTTATAGTAGTATAAGGTTTTTAAGCATAGGAGACCCTTAGTTAATCTTCAATAGGTTCGAGTTCCTCATTGAGCTTGAAGAAAAGGATGGACTTAGGTAAATCAGTCATTGCATTAACCAAAATGCATATTCTTGAAATTTTGACTCTTTTAATCTTTGTAGTAGCTTCATCCATCAAAATTGGTTCACCAGTGTAGCTGGCAAGAGGACCCAATCCACTTGTATTCCAATACTCTAGTGGAATATCATAGATTCATATCCAAATAGGGATGTTTTCTGATTTGATCTCTATTAAATTAAGCCCAGGACTTCGCATCTAAAGTAATAGAGGTTTCTTAGAGATATGCCAAAGACTAGCTTGAATAACCTTCCTTACATCTTTTGCATTTGCAAACTTAAAGAGAAAAATAATTATGAAGAGCCCATTGTTTCATCACTAGAAAATTAATAATTCTATCTAGGAAACATCCAATAATGGTATAACTTTATTTGTTTGCTCTAGCTTTTAGAATATCCAATAGTGGAGAAATAATTCTTTGGTTAGCCATCTCACTAGGAGGAAAATAGTTAGTTTCAATTTTGGTTTAAGATCACCAGCTACTTGAACCCAAGATTTAAGAATAGGATGGAATGAGTCTACATTCTAACCAGAATCAGGGGATATGTCAGAAGAATTCAGGGGGAAAGAAGTTTTTACATTTTAAGGAAATTTGGAATTCAGTTCCAGAAAGTTATTGTCTATTGGACAAAACATAGAAATAGGCTTAAAAGGTGATATGAAGAAGGTAAGTCTAAGAAGAATGCTTTTGGATAATCTACAAAGTAGTTAGGATACAAAAAAAAAGTAGCAAACAAAGGAAAGCTGTGAGGGGTAAGATAGGTATAGGAGTATAGTAGGGGGAGTTTGCCAAAAGGATGAAAGTCAAAACAAAGGAGATAAGTAAGGAGAATAGGTATAGAAACAAATAAGGAGCAGGTGGGAATGATAGGAAATCAAGAGATGAAGATCAAGAGCAAGCATGGTTAGAAAAGAAGAAGCATGAATAGTAATAGTCAAAGTCAATCTGGGAGTGCACTGTAGCTAGAGAGAAAGCCATTTTCTTTCATTTTAAGACATAATGAATCTTTCATTTTTCAAAAAAAGAAATATTTAAGAATTATGAAGATATTTTCTTTATCTTTTGTTCTTCTTTATTATTGTTTAGTTTTTCCCTTTTTTTCATGAACTAATTGGGATATAGATCTAGGGTAGATGGACCTTAGGATTTGATGTCTGGAACTTATGCTTCTACTTGATAGAATTCTTAGTTTTCTTGAGATTTGTTCTTGTTCTTATGTTGTGTTAAATTGAGGGAACAAAAGTTGAAGATTCAATAATTAGATGCATATATTAAGATGGAGAGAGATATGTACTTTTGGATCTCACTATAAATGATGACGATCATGTTACCCGAGAGAGAACTATTCAATCTTCCTAAGTTAAGGTAAAAACAATCATAAGAATTCACGAATTTAATTATTTCATTATTAGGTTATTTAATTAGAAAGATGTTTTGGTCAATTCAATTTAGGAATAGGAATTATACTGCTTAACTAATAAAATAATTATAAATTAGGAATTATTACTAGTCCAAGGAACTAGAATCATTTATTAAATCAAAATGAAGTTAAAACATAGTAAAGTCTTAAGGAATATCTTACTTAAGTTTATCGATTTTTTTATTCCTAATCACTGTTTCAATTTGGTGCTTTAAAATTTTTCTTTTATTTCCTTTCCATTCAATCATATTTGATAGTATAGATAATTAATTTTGTGAGCAATTGATAATTAAAAATAGTTCTTATAGGATTAATCGTTACTTACCAATGCTAGGTACACTATATTGTTTTTACAATTAAACAAAAACAAATTTTTGGCACCATTTAGGGATTAGGATTCATTACTATTGATTTAATATGAAAAATGGTTAGACTATACGTTATTTATTAATTATTATTAGATAATTTTTCTTTATTTTGTCTCTTCTCTAATTGACCTTTTATAAACAACAAACTAAAAATTTTAGGAACCGTATTGAATTAGACCTTAAGATTGAGCAAACCTTATATATATGGAGACTTTAGGAACATATAAAGGTCATATAAGCAAATTCACTGTGGAAAACATAAGGTATTTGAATGTTTTTTCCACATTGAGTGCTTAAGGGATTAGTTTAGGTATTGCAAGGCCTAATATTAAAGCTAACAAATTTGAACTAAAATTTTCTATCCTCTTTATGATACAATAGAATCAGTTTGAAGCCTTCCTACACAAGATCCTAATTTACATCTTTTAATGTTCCTAGAGTACTGTAATGCATTGAAACTTAATGGTATCTCATCGGATGCCATTAAGTTAAGGTTATTCCCTTTTTCATTAAGGGATATAATGAGAGCATTATAAAAAACTTTCCCAATGAGATCTATTACCACTTAGGATCAACTATCCTAAACTTTTCTTACTAGGTACTTCCTTCTAGGAAAAATTGCCAAAATTAGAAACCAAATCACAACCTTTTCCTAAAGGGAAGGTGAATCACTTTATAAAGCTTAGGAGAGGTATAAAGAACTGTTAAAGTCATGTCCTTAACATGAGCTTAAAAAGTGGCTCATTGTTAAGATGTTTTACAATGGGATAACTAATAACATCAAGATTTAAGTGGATGTTGCTAATAGTTGTGCTCTTATGAACAAGAATATGGATGAAGCATACCACCTAATTGAGGATACGACTTAAAATCACTATTAATTGTAAAGTGAAAGGGTAGCTCTAAAAAAGACTCCAAGTAAGTATGATATTCATGCTTTAAGTTTTCTTACTGTTAAAGTTGATGCTTTAGCTTAAGAATTTGATTATATGAGTGCTAAATTTATAGGGGAATCTAATGTTTCTTATGACATCTGTGGATCTCTAAGATGTTTAGCCACTAATTGTTAATTGGAGAACTTATTTTTCTAAGATTCACATGTTCAATAGGCTAACTTTTTCATTAACTTCAAATAGAAAAAAGATCCAGTTTCTAATACCTATGTGTTGGTTAGAGAAATAACCTTAATTTCTAATATAGGAACAACTTTAACCAAATTCCTTTATAGGAACAAACTTCTTTTTGTAACTAGTATTACTCTTGATAAACCCTAGACCACTACTGTCATTAGGGTGTCGATAATTACTAATCATATCATTCATTCTTTTCGTACTTTCAGTAAATGGTAATAAATCTGCTGATAGAGAATTAATCCTATGTTTCAACTGACTAATTTCCTCAGATCTATCAATAGAAATTTTTTTCATAACATCTACTTGTTTCTTAAGACAGACGTTTTCTTTTTCCAACACTTCCGTGTTTCTCAAGTTTTCGACAAACTTTCTTTT
>JANIIA010045207.1:0-11636 GCA_027478495.1 Erythroxylum alaternifolium
GTTTTCATTTTCTTGTCTTCTTTTTGTCTTCGTTTTCTCTAATCTTCCTCAGTCTTGTTTCATAAAGACAAATGGATATGAATCTTCATGAAATGGCTCAAATATAGTGCTTTCGATTAACTTTAAATTCTTTACTTCTGAATTGTGCCTAAAACCACATATGATTCAAAGTGAGCATCTTAAACAATTTTATGTCATTAATCGCTAAATGTTATGGAGTAATTATACAATTAATTAGGCACATGTCAGTATGTCATCAATAAAAGGGACAGATTCACTATTTAGAGATCTCCTTTCTAGCATAAAATAAACGAGTTCACTTTTAGGAACCTTCTTCCTAGTAGGGACTAACTAAAGGTGGTGCTAAATTAACAACAAAAATTAAAAAAAAAACCAATAAAACGACACAATAAAACATGTATGCACGAATAAGCAAGAACAACGAAAATTAATTTAATAGTAAACACTAATCACCTTCCTTGGCAATAATGTCAAAAACTTGTTTTGCCAAAATAAGATCTAAAAATATCTTGGCTATCTGACTCATAAGTATATGAGGTAATTGTAGTTGATTACCTAGGTTCATCTCGCAGGGAGTTGAAATTGATTCACTTAAATTAATATTGAACAAAAATAAAAACAGATGCAATCCTAAACATTCTATCCTGATTTGTTGAGTGAAGGCTTTAAAGAAAATCACAAAATTAAACTGAAAAGTAAACTAATTTAACTTGAAACAAAAACAAATAGATTAATCAAAGTGGAAGACTCTTGAGAATTAATTTCACTAATTTAATCTTCTATGCATGATTAAGGGGAAATTATTGGATATTGTCTTACTAAATTTATAGTTGGGTTTTACAATCAAATTTGACAAGTTATCATCTGAATTAATTATGGAAACCTGACTGTTCTTGTTCCATATTAAACTTCTTCTCTCAATACTTCGTTTAATACCAAAATGATGCAAAGTTTGGTCATGCTTTTACATCCATTTAGTTCAGTAACAATAGCAAACATAGGACAAAAACATAGTAACTCAATCGTGCATATTTGACTAAACTAACTATATTAATTCCAAAAAAAAAGAAATCATCCCATCATGGAATAAATAAGATTCATTATCTTCATATACTTCAATCCCATCTTTACCAGTATAACATAAGTATAAAGCAATAAATCAAGTGAATAATCGAAATGAACCATAAAAAGGTAACAGGGTATGAGTCTATCAACTAACGGAGGAGTAAATCTAGTAAAACAACAAAGAAATAATGCAACAGATAGGAACAGAATAAGAAAACAAGGATTAGATGAGGGAGTTGTAGTGGTTTCTTGCCACTCTCAAGCCTTCTGTATTGGTTATCTCCTTTAGCTTCTGGTTAACGATCACCTAGACGATTGAATGCTAACTCTACTTTCACCTCTTTGTTGTTGTTCTTCTTCACCTCACCCAACTACTCTCTGTTCTCTTCTCTCTTCACTGCCATCTTTCCCTCTCTGTGTTTTGTGTCCCAAAATGTCTCCAAAATGAGTCATGAATGAATCCCTCCTGTCACCAGTCCCTCTTTTGTCTATTTGTAGTCTCATTTTAGGTTTTTGAACCCACAAACCTACAGTTGCCATGTAATAAGTTGAACTATTAAAGAAAATGCTATCACAGGTGTGAATGAGGTGGTCTCAAGTGTGACCACCATTGTCACCCCTGTGACATTGAAGTCACAGGTGTGACTCCCATTTTCACACCCATTTACATGACTGATGAATTAATTCCATGTAGCGGGTCACGTCCCATTTCTTTCTTTCATGCATAATTCTTCTAATTTCCATGCAACATTCACACGATAACCTAATTAACATTTATGCAATATTCACACCAATTTCACTTAGTTCATCTCAAATTTAGATCTAAAGACAAGAATTTGTGACTAAAGTCAACATATGAAGGCAAGCAAAATCAATAGAAAATAGACACAACTACTTCCTTAAGTTCAATTCCTTGTTGTATTCCCTAAGTTGTTCTAGTTTTACTATGTAACCTCTATAATGTCCTTCTGATCTCTAGATCAAATTATAGAGGTTCCTTATATGTAGATCTTATTATTGATCGATGAGTTTTACGTATGCTAAGTTTTAATATTTATAACCTCGATATTTTGCAAGCAAATGGGTCATTCGTGTAGTACCTAAAGTATCCTTCCCTTGAGAAGGGTTAATCTAGTCTTAAAATCTAAGGTCGAAGACTATCAAAATAAATATTAACTGACAATGAATTTTTAACACGAGGACTAACTAAATCAAATAACCAAATCAACTAACAAAATAATAATTGGCAATTAACACTTAAATAGAAACAATCATGATGACGATTAACAATTTTAAATAACAATTAATGAAAATTCATCGATTTGTTGAACAATTATCGCATAACCTCAAATTCAACCTAATGAGTTTACCAGAAGAGAGAAAAGGAAAATTATCTGTCCTTAATGTCATCCTAACTGATTTTGATTTATTGAATTAACGGTTCTAGATGATCCTATAGTCAATTACTCTCTCTCAAGTTATTATTGAACCCTAAAGCATAAACCCTAACCAGATTATAGGAAGTTGTAATCTCTCAATTAAAAACATATCCAAAACCTAATCATTTCTTAAGTTCTCTAATAAAAAATTGGAAACGTAAATGTGATCTCTCTACACAAGATTTACCAACTTGATTTAATTCTGAATCTGTTAATTTACCTAACTCTTGTTAGCCCAAATTAATCGTTTTCTCTTGATTCACCATCTCAGTTTATTATGGAGGTATGAAGTGCAGAATCAAACCACAATTAATTTAATAAATGCATAAAACACTCATATTTTATTAAATCTAAAATAATAATTCAAAGGTGAGTATAGAACATCAATCATAATGCAATTCTATCATCAAACTATATATCCCAATGCTATAATCCCATAAAACTGAAATCCATAGGAATCATAACTTGACTGGATGATGGGAGGCTATGATTGTGAAAAGCTTATTATTCCAGGAAGTACATTATGTCTGCATCATCTTCCTCTTCTCTCTTCCTTGTCTCTTTCTCAATCTCTCAAGGTTGTCTTTTTTTAAGGTTTCATTTTTGGTGGCTGATCAAAGCTCTTCAAAGGATGCTTCTTATGTTCTTTAATGTTCTATTTATATCTTGGAAGCCCTATGGTTGATTCAGGGTCAAAACGGTCTGAAAATTCACACAAAACTTGTCATTTTTAGTTAATTTCGTGTCTGTCCAATGTAGGCCACGATCGTGGACCTGCTTACCATGATTATGGCCCGCGCCTAACCCTCTCTGTCATGATCATGGCCCAAAGTGCATGATTGTGGCATGGTTCAAAGCCTAGATCCTACTAGCTTGCCTCTTTCTGTCACAATCGTGGGCCATGGTTTTGGCCCGAAACTCTTTGAAACTTCTCCGTTCTTTGACATTTATCCTGAAACACTAAAAAACACATCAAGTTACATTAAAAACCTAACATATAAGTTCAAGGACTTATACTAATCCATAAAAACACTTAAACACATAAAGTAACACAATTAAAACCTAAACACACACTAAACACTTAAATTAATACTTAATACATAACAAATTAAACCCTAAAATATAATGCAAATCACAACTATCAATTATTACTATACAGCAAAACTTACAAACTTGTAAAGAGTAAGAAATAACTAAAAGAAATGATTATAAACGAATATATGCACAAAAACCAATTGAAGTAAAAAACAAAAACTAAGTTACCATAGTCCCCGACAACAACGCTAAAATTGGTAACGTGTCATAACACTGCACAAAATATCTAAAATTAGAACTATAGCTAATGATAAGTTTAGGTCGATTACATAGAGAGTGCATATAAAGCTTTTTCAATGAAAGAAATTAGTGTTTAGGATATTAGGGTGGGGGTTGGTTTGATTCAAATAACAAAATAAAATGAAATTAAACTAATGAAAGTGAATTAAAGCAAACAATTAAAAATGATGAAAGTGATGAATGTGTTTAGGATCCAATTCTTAGATCAATCTCAGTCTAAACTCAAGTAAACACAATTCATTTCGTTATCTTTTTCACACCTCTCTTAAAACTATTGATCGTTAATTAACAACAAGTTCTGTTGATCATAATTTTCCTTTAGATTGCGTTTAATAAAAACAAACTCTTCAGTTAAACTTAAGTATTGTACAACCTTGAACAAACTCCAAAACAAACTAGTTCAGGTTATTTAGCCTATGCTATGCTATCCCTAATGATTTAACACCATTAGCTGCCAGAAAAGAATCTATAATATAATGATTACATAATGTATTTAAAATTCTAGCAATGGGTTCATATACAAACAATCTAATACGAACAAGAAAAGTGATTATCCATACATGAATATCCAAATCAATAGATATAGAATAACGTAAACAATTTTTAATGAGAGAAAGAACACTAATACACAATGATGATATGCTTAAATACACTACTCGGTGTTGATTTCACCTCTAAATTGGAATAGCGAAGCTTAGTCTTTTATGGGTCTTAAAAGATTAAATGCTTTGCCCCTTCACAAAGTCCCAAAATGATTCTCCCTTCATTTACCCTCAAAGTGTTCTATTTATATGAAAACTTAAGTTTTTAGGCATATACACGGTTTGATACATAATCATGAATCAAATTGTACAAGTCAATTAAATGTGAAACTTATGAAGATACACGGTTGCATACAAGGTGTAAGCCAAAATTTATCTTCTGATTGCATACACAATCATATAAGTATATAAACGGCTATGTATATCCTAGGTTTTGTTGAATTATTGTTCTTCTTGTGATTTCTTATCCAATCCTCACCTTAATCCATCTCCTTCTTGTTACATAAGGGTAATTGAGTTTAAACGTCAAAATCTTGGCTCAATAAATATGATCTTAACTCATTTTAGCTTTTATATTTCCATATTGTACTTAAAAATCAAATATGGACTAAAATGAGTATCTTAAGCATTTTATAACAATAATAACTAAGTGTTAAGAAGTGAATGTATAAACAATTAAGCACATGTCACTTTTCCTTTTGTTATTTTCATCAAACTTGATGTGTAAAGTTAATTCCAAGATGTTTATTATGTTTATAAGTTTCTAAATTCTAGACTAGGGTTTATTCCAAATTTTTATTGTGACTTTGAATATTATTGATTCAATACATATTATAGTGTTGTGATAATTATGGATGCTCATACTTTGACAGCAAATCGAGGGAATGAGTCAAAAGTAATCAGATTAGGTTGTGCAATGAGAGTTGGCAATTTAATAAGTCTCACAATTATCAAATTAATAATCATTCGAAGAGAGATCATGTGTGAAAAATTAACTGTCCAATAGATACCTTTAGATCTAATTGAAACCATTAGGAAAGTTTTGTGAATTGAGAGATAGCAATTTTGGAATTTTCAGATTCAATTAGGGTTAATTAAATAGGTCTTGAGAGAGAGTAATCAATACCTTGGGAAATCTAAGATTGACCCATAATTGGATCAATCATAGTTAAGGAAACAAAATATTGAAAGAGCAAATCCCTAAATTACTTTAGTAGCTAACTTATTATTTGCTTGATTTTATTAATTACTTCAATTTTTGTTATTATTTTCATTCAAATCACCATCCTAATAACTCAAACAAAGTTACGTTCAAAATTTTTTATCTATTTCCTTGTGGGCTCGATACCTTTCGATAATACAAGATACAATTCATATATTTATGGGTAGTGAGAATTTTATTAGATATAAAACTTCCTAAACAAGTTGTTGGTGACATTATTGGGGAATTAATTTAATAATTTTTGAATACCTCTGTTTTAGGAATTTTTTAATATTCTTGTGTCCTTGAAACTACATGAACATTAGAATAGCTTAAAGTTTAAGCAAGATAAAAAAATCTCTAGCTTTTGATATTACAAGACAAGAACGAGATATCCAAAGAGCCAGATGTCAAGAAGAGAGCGAAAAAATGATGGTGAAAGAATAAAATAAAGGAGAAGGTCCACCACGATCGTGACTAGTTCGACAAGCTTCTGTCATGATTGTGGGAAGGTCCACCATGATCGTGGGCAGGCACAAAGAGAGAAATATTGTTTAGAATTAATTGAGAATAAGGTATCATTGACGTAAGATATTAATTGATGAATTTTGAAAAATACATCTCTAGATAAGATGTAATAATCTTGTTGGAACATACCAAGGTATAAAAGTAAATGAATATTCCTATTACCTCATAGAGCTTTATTATAAAGAATAATTTTTTCAAGTAAGATATAATAGTAATTGATCTTATTAAGATATCATGAACAGTTGTAATTGATCTTATTGAGGTGTTAAGAGTGTCTAAAAAATGACGATGAATATAGGTGACTGATAAAGATTATATAAACAATACAGATGATTAAAGAGAGAAATCTTTTTTTGATAGAGACTTTCATCAAATTATATCATTTAAATCAAATGTTCCATTTCTAGGAATGAATGACTATTGAACAAATCAGAAGTGAAAATTAGAGTCAGATAGAAATGGCTCAGCATAAAAGTTGAATATGCTATAGAGAGTACACGTACTTTGTTTGATGTTAGGTAGCCTAATTACATTATTAGGTTCATTAATTAGAGATGATAATATTACTATTGCTAAAGGAACTTAGGTCCATAATTTATTCTATACTTGTATATTCATAAGGTACAAGTTAGATTTGACGTCTTTATTTAGAAAATTGAGACTTGTAAATAAATTAAAATGTATGGAGAAACTAGTAAGAATGGTTAGACATTAAAATAAGTCGATAAAAAATCGGAGGAAATCGAATGAATGGACAAAATCATTTGAGAAAAGAATTCAATTAGGAGACTGAGAAAAACATGAGATAATATTACCTCTCTCAGGGAATTAGTTATTTAAGAATTTTGAGGACCAGATATGGGCACATTAAGTTTTTGGTGATGCCTTTTTGGGTTGACAATGCCCTCGATAGCAATTATGGCATTGATAAATAAAGTGTTCCAACCTTACATGGATCAATTAGTAACTGTATTCATGAGATGATATTTTGAGTGTATTAGATAAGTTGAGAGGAACATTTGAACACTTGAGGTTAATCTTACTTATCATGAGGGAGAAACAATTATATGCCAAATTTAGTAAGAGTGAATCTTCACTTCATTAAGTAGTATTTTGGGTCATATAGTACTTGGACAGGGTATAGAGGTAGACCCAAAGAAAGTTGAGGTAATAATGAAGTAGGAAACTCTACAAAATGTATATGAGATTCAAAGTTTTCTGGGATTAGATGGACACTATGGAAGGCTTGTCGAGGGTTTATTACTGATCTTAACCCTTTGACAACAATTCTGAGGAAAGATGTGTCATTCAGATGGACTGATAAATGTAAAAAGAGTTTTGAGGAATTAAAACACTAGTGTCAGCTATTCCATCTGGATCTGGAGGTTATGTATTATATAGTGATGTTTCACATCAGGAATTAGGATGTATTCTGATGTAGCTTGGTGAAGTGATTATATATGCATCGAGAGAGTCAAGGTCTTATGAGTTAATTATTTGGTATATGATTTAGAACTTGCTACAATAGTAATTTCTTTGAAAATTTGGAGACATTATATGTAGGGTAAAACATTTTGAATATATACAGATCATTAAAGTTTGAGATAATTATTGAGTCTGAAAGAGTTGACTATGAGACAGAGATGATGGATAGGGTTACTTAAAGATTATGATTGTATGAATGAGTATTATCCTAGTAAAGCTAGTGTTGTAACTGATGCAGTAAGTAGAAAATCTAATAGTAGTGTAGCATAAATTCATATATCTAGATTACCAATTCTAGTACACTTCAGAGCATAGAATGTCGAGTTGAATTTGGGGAAAATAAAGTATTATTAGCTATGTTGAATTTAACATCATTTTTATATGAAATGATTAGAATAGCCTAAAATGAGGATTCAGAATTAGTGAATCTTATTGAGAAATTGAAAATGAATTCAAATTTTGAGTTTGGATTGGAAAATAATACTTTTTGGTTGAAGTAAGGAGTATGTCTACCCGATATAGATCATTGAGAAAACATATTTTTGGAGGAAGCACACATAGCATCCTTTGATATATATCCTAGTAGTAATACGTAAAACAACATTTAGAAGCAAAGGATGAAGAAGCAAGTGGCTAAATGTGTGACTAAATGTTTTATTTGTCAACAATTTTAACTATTGGAGATATGCTTAGAGCTTATATTTTAGAGCTCCTAAGAGCATGGGATTAATATATAACTCTTATTGAATTTGATTATAACAATCATTATCACAGTAGTATCGGTAGGACACCATAGGAGGCATGATATGACATAAAGAGTTGTTTGCCTTTATATTATGATGAAAAGGGCCTAAGGATTGTTAAAGGCCTATAATTGATTCAAAATACTGTTGATAAAGTGAAATTGATTTGTAGTAGAATTTAAATGACTCAAGATAGACGGAAGAGCTAGATGGATCAACATAAAAAAGATATGGGATATCAAGAGAAAGAAAAAGTGTTTATGAGAGTATCGCCTTAGCAAGGTGTGCTGAGATTCGTTAAAATGGGTAAACAAAGCACGAATACATTGGTTTATATGAAATTATTGAAAGAATAGGACCATTAACTTATAAGTTAGCCTTACCATCAAAGATGTCTCAGATTTACAATGTGTTACATGTGAGTATGTTTAGGAAATATTGGTATGATCCGAAATTTATGTTATCAACATAGGAAGTGAAATTGTGAGTAATATGAGATATATTGAGGAACTAGCTAAGATAGTGGGGTATCTAAATAAGCAACTAAAAAATTGAGTGATTCTATCGGTTATAGCCTTTTGGAAGAAATCATTTGATTAAGAAGTTACGTGGGAAAAATGAAGGAGAATATGAGAAAACAATACCCCCATCAATTTGATCAATTAGATAAGAATTTCAAGGATGAAATTTCTTAAGAGGTAGAGAATTGTAGTATTCTGTTTTCCCATACCAAGCGTTAGAACCTTAGAATACTGCACATGAGAAATATTAATGAGAGATTAGGAAATGAATTTCATGCTTATGCATAATAGTAGCATACATATACATGTGAATATTAATCTATGTACACATTACAATGATTATGCATGCATTCATTTAACATATTTTGAGATATAAATTATTTTAATGTGATTATGATATGAATAGTGACTATTTTGTCTTGAAAATTGATTTGGTGTGTATAATTATTGATTTAGAATTTTTGGTGAAAATTTAGGGAATTTCTAAAATTTTGAGTATTTTAGGACTAGGAAAAATGCCAAATGGTAAGATAATTGATAAATGGTAGTAGTATTAAGTGACAAATGACAGTAGAAATTATTGATAAGTGGCATTAGGATTAAATGACAAGTGTCATAGAAAATTGGAGACAAATGGGCTAGTTATTTAAGAGGACCCATTGGAAACTATAAGAGGAGGACATGAGGACATGTGGCATGTGACAAGTGTCATGCCACCTACGACACACCTCACTCTCGTTACCTTCAATTGCAAGACCATTGTTCATTTGTTTCTCACTTTTGTTAAATGCTCTTTTCTTCATTTTCTTTATTTTTCTTCTCCATACCATAATACTCTTTACTCACCCACTCCACATTAATCTTGCTCAATTCTTTCACTTGTTTCTCTAAGACCCTTGTTGTCTTCATCATTTGTTACAAAGAAAACCTAACATTTTCCTCCTTAAATGATGATGATCGTATATGCATGGAGGAGCTAGGGTTTCATGGTGATTGAAGAAGTTTTGAGCTAATCAAGTAAGTAGTATATTGTCCTTCTTAATTTGTTAAATGAAACATTTATGATGATGCATTGATGAATGAAAGGATAAACATGTTCTGTTTCTGGAGATATGAAAAACATGGATTTTGTTGGTTGTTTTAGAGATAGATTAATGGTGATAATGGAGTAAACAGGGTGCTGGTATATTGATGAACAATTGTATACATTGATGTCTTGTTTCTATGTATATGATGAGAAATAACTTATGATAGTTTAAAGGATGATTTATAGAGTAATTGGTGATGGATGAGTTTGCAAAAACATTGATGAAGACATGAATATTTATTGATGTTTTGTTTTGATATAATTGATAAATAATAGATTATGTATTATTTTATAGATGATCAATAATGGAAATAGTGTTGGAATGAGAGTTAATAAGTGATGAATAAAGAGATGTGTTTGTGACATGATTTTTGTGTATGTGCAGAAATGTGAATGAAGGAATGATTTAAATATGTTTTGTTTTTGGGTATATAAGAAATGTGAGTTATAAGTTATTATATATAGAGATGGATTATAGTGAGTTTGAAGTTAAAGAAAGGACTAGTATAGTGTTCTTGAAATAAGAAGAACTAAAATGATAATAAACAATAAAGATCATGTTTTGTTTTTGTGTGACTGCTTGAATTAGTAATGTGTATAAATGTGTGTATTGCTTGAACATAGATACACAAGATTGAACTTCATCGTCCAGATGTTTCTGGATCATGAAGGCAAATGCTAATATGGAGCATACTATGAGTCAAGCTAGATGGTCTCATGTTGATTGATTGTTCTGTTTAAATTTTTGCATTGAATTATTATTGATGTGAAGGTGTTGATTCTCGATATTGATAGGTTCGATGAAATTGAAATGTGAAAGCGATTGTACATGATAAATGAAAGTGAATGATTGCATATGATGTGATAATTGATGCATTTTATTACATGATATGCATGATTAGATAAAAGTAGTTGTGACTAGAGTAGCCACCGAAAAAGAGCTTAAAGCTTAGAATATGTAAAGAGCCATAGGCTCACTATGTATAATGAGCCTGGTATTCCCAATAGATACGAGACAATTACCATTGAGCCTAATATCCACAATGGATACAGGAGGTACTCGGTCACAACAAAGTAACAACTAAAAATGAGTCACATGTGCATTGCATATATATAAATTGATGCGTATTAAATGAATGATTGAAATGAGTTAAATGAACTCACCCAAAATTGAAATGTGAAATGATGTGCAATATTTGAATATGTGAATTATTTGTGAATATGAATATGTGAATTATCTATGAATCTTAATGTGTGAACTGCCATTGTGTTTAAGATGAGTAAGCCATCGATGATGGTTCGCTCACTGAGTTCGCAAAACTCACCAAAATTGTAATGTTTTCTTTTAGGTTTAGGGGATATCCAGTTAGACAAATTACAGTATAGCCACTGCAATCAGATAAGAGTTAGAGTTCAGGATCAGTTTGCATTTGCATATGTCTTCAGTTATTGTTGTATTAAACATTATATTCTGCAAATGTAGTATATTGTATAAAAGAATTTTGTAATGTAATGACTTTCTTACTGGATATATTTGTAAATAAAATGGATCAATAATTGTAATAAGATTTGTGACTAGTGATATTTATAAAATAAATTGTAACACCCCATTCCCGCTGAACCCGAACCCGATATCGACAGTGATACCCGGATCCGTGCCCCGCGAGGG
>JANIIA010045218.1:0-11635 GCA_027478495.1 Erythroxylum alaternifolium
CTATTTAGCTGCAAGTCGACTATTAACAATCAGACCTGTCAGTTGGATAAATGGATTAGTCGAATATTCGAAGACTGGAGCTGAGCTTAGAAAGGGGAGTTTTGAATGCAAGTATAGTTGATGAATGTATGTTATCCGAATGCGATCGCTGGGCTCAGAAAACGAGGTCCGACGTCGTATGGTATCAGAAAGAGCATGAAAGTTAGACTCCAAAAATGGGGTCTAACACCGTATGGTATCAGAGCGCCAGAATTAGGATCTTATATGGGCATTTTCGAGGTATATGCCAAGTTACATGCATTTCAGAGAGACCAGGTTGAGGTTCGGGTGAAGGACCAAGTTTAAGACCAAGTTTTAGAGTATCCGAAGCATAATTGGGGAGTTGGAAACATGAAGTGTACATGTATGGATTTTAAATGAATTATTTGCTATGTTTGGAATTATGTTCCTGAATTGAAATTGTTCTGCATGACTTGAACTGTTTTTGTGCCCCCTTTAAAACTGCTATCCAAGAGTTAAAGATTTCCATTGGTTTTATGTATCAGGAGTGATTATGCTGCCTTAGAGAAGAACTCGAGGAGCTCTGACTAGATCTAGCTCTTGCCAAGGGAGCACGGATGAGTCTTTTGTCCCACAAAATACGGGGACACATTCTGCCCCTGATCCTGAGGCACCTAATGTACAACATAAGGAGCCACCACCGCCTCCTCCTATGCCTCAAGCCAACCCTCTAGACCCGCAGTTCTGTCAGGCTTTTTCTCAGGCTTTCTCATATGCCATAGGCTAAGGGTCTCAAGTTCCGATGCAAGCTCCAGTGGGCAGAAGTGGACAATATGATAAGCTTTGCAAGTACGGAGCTGTAGACTTCAATGGGACTACAAATCCTGAAGAGGCTGAAGCATCGCTAAAGAGGACCGAGAGGGTCCTAATTTAGATGAAGTGCATTGATGAGGAGAAACTGGACTATGCAGTCAGTTTGTTGCTAGGGGATCCACACTATTGGTGGGAATCAGTGTCCCACAGTCAGGTAATGCCTCCAGTGTTGACATGGAAAGATTTTATGGAGGTGTTTAGAAAGAAAGACATACCACGGAAGTCCTTCGCGCAGTGATTGAATTGTTAGATTACTACAAGGACATAATGCCTTCGAAGTTGCCAAAAGAACTACTGAGAAGGGCAAGTGATCATCAAATTAAACTGAAACTAGGAGCCAAACCTCAAACCCAAGTGTCATACAAAATGTCTCATATAGAGCTCAAAGAATTCAAAAAAAAAAATTTGGGAGAACTATTGGAGGTAGGTTACATTCAATCCTCCAAAGCACCTTATGAAGTTCTAGTATTATTTCAAAATAAAGTAGATGGGGTTTTATGGATGTTTTTGGATTATAATGCAATGAACAAAGTTATGATAAAGAACAAATACCCGATTTCGTTGTTTCAAGACTTGATGGAAAGATTGAGTAAAGCATCTATATTCTCTAATTTGGATTTATAATCTAGCTATTAGTAGGTAAGAACTGTAGATAGTAACCATTTGTGTGACAAGTTATAAGGCTTAAGAATTTGTAGTTATGCCTTGTGGCTTGACAAATGCTTCTGCAATGTTTTGTAATCTAATGAATGAAATTTTATATTAGTACTTGGATGATTTCATAGTGGTTTAATTGGATGATATAGTAATGTCCAAGAATATCTTGGTGGAGCATATTTCTCATTTGCGATAGGTGTTGGATCGTTTAAGAAAACATAAACTATATATCAAGATAGAAAAAAATGTGAGTTTGCTAAAGCTAAATTCAAGTTCCTGGGGCATTTGATAAGCAACCAGAAGGTGAGAATGGATCTTAGCAAGGTGCAACAAAATTGTCGATTAGAAAGCTTCAAATAAAGTCTATAAGTTGTGATCTTTCCTTTATTTAATAAAGTACTATCATTAGTTCATATAAGGATACTAAAAGAAGGTGACACCACTCACATATCTGCTAAAAAATGGAAGGAAATGGGACTCGTCAAATTATTGCTTGGCTACCTTTGAGAAGTTCAAAGGAGTGATAGTGTAAGAGCCCAGACCACTCACCCACAAATATTGTCTGCGGGTGGGTGGTTTGGGCCGTTACAAATGGTATTAGAGCTAATATCCAAACTGGTGTGTTAGCAAGGACGCTGAACCCTAAAGGGGGTGGATTATGAAATCCTATATCAGTTAGAGAGGAGAACGAAGTATGCCTTATAAGGGTACGGATATCTCTTCCCCATAGATGCATTTTCTCGAGTGCGAGAAAAGCAAAACTGTGAGGGCTTGGCTGGGCTAAGGCCTAAAGTAGACAATATCTGTGGGCAGGTGGTCTGGGCTATTACAAATGGTATCAGAGCCAGTACCTGAACCGATGTATTAGCAAGGACGCTAAGCCCTAAAGGGGGTGGATTATGAGATCCTATATCGCTTAGAGAGGAGAACGAAGTACATTTTATAAGGGTACGGATACTTCTTCCCCATAGACACATTTTCCTGAGTGCGGGAAAAGCAAAATCATTAGGGCTTGGTTGGGCTAAGGCCTAAAGCGGACAATATCTGTGGGTGGGTGGTCTGGCTGTTACAAATCTTGGCCCAAAGCAGATAATATCTGTGAGTGGGTGGTCTGGGTTGTTACAAATATTATCAGAGCCAGTACCCGAACCGATGTGTCAACAAGGACACTAAGCCCTAAAAGGGGTGGATTATGAGATTCCATATCGGTTGGAGAGGAGAATGAAGTATGCCTTATAAGAGTACGAATACCTCTTTCCCATAAACGTGTTTTCCTAAGTGTGGGAAAAAGCAAAACCATGAGGGCTTGGTTAGGCCAAGGCCCAAAGCAGATAATATCGTGGTTTGGACTGTTACAGATAGCCTAAGAACCAATTTTATGATTGCCTAACTTTAAGCTTCCCTTTGAAGTTTATACTAATGCATTAGATAAGGCAATTAGGGAAGTATTGGTTCAAGAAGGACATCCTGTGGCCTTTGAAAATAGAAAATTAAATGGGAAGGAATGGTTACGGTAGTTCATTGCTTAAGGGTATGGCATATCTACTTATTAGCTCCTAAGTTCATGGTGAGAACAAATAATATATCAAACACCTTCTTTAAGGTGCATAACAAGTTATTCGTCAAGCAAGCTAGATGGTAAGAATTCTTGACTGAATATGATTTCATATTGAAACAAAAGTTTGGATGGTATAACTAAGTGGCAAATGCAGTTAGTTGAAAAGAAATTGTGGCTGCACTCTATAACCTATCCAAAATTGAGGTAGATTTTATGGACATAATCCGTCAATGTAGGAAGCTAGATGGTACGTATTTTCAATTAGTGTAAGAATTACATGATGAGGTTACTAAACAATATTGGCTTAAAGATGGGTTCTTTACGACAAAGGGAGGCAGATTATATATATTTTATTTTAGTGGATTGTGAAGATAGTTGATGAAAGAATCACATGATTCTCTATAGGCAAGACATCATGGTAAAGAAAGGATGATGACACTCTTATCTAGAGCATAGACATGGCCGCAAATAGAGCAAAATGTTGAAACTTATTGCAAAACATGCTTGGTTTGTCAACAAGAAAAAATAAAGAGGCAAAAGGAAGCAAGATTACTCTAACCCCCTATTTCAAAAAACAAAATGGATGTCCATTTCTATGGGTTTTTAATGGAATTTTTGAAGATAGAGGGAAAAGTCTCAGTTTTGGTTATAACTGATCATTTTTCTAAATATGATATCTTCTCAGCTACGCCAACCTCTTGTGTAGTAGAGATAGCAACTAATTTATTTTACCAAAATGTCGTCAAAAATTTTAGTATTCTAGTAGATGTGGAAAGTGATAGCGATCCACGATTCAACTAGACAGTTTTGGACAATATTGTTAAATATGATAGGGCTAAACTCAAGTTTTCTACTACTAATTACCCTTAAACATATGAGCAAATTGAAAGGGTTAATACACTAATTAAGAAACTATGTTAGTGCAAGTCAGAAAAATTGGATGAATTTATTGGATGGTGCACAGTTTGCTTTTAGTTTTTTTCCATCTTTTGTAACTGAAAAAAGTCTCTTTGAGTTAGTCTCAAGGCATCATCCTTTAACTCCTTTTAAGATAGCCAAACCGTAGTTTAAAGGCAAGTGTCCTATTAAAAAGACAACCTTTAGAAAGCTATGCGTAGGATGGAGAAGTATGAAAATTAGCATATGCATCCCTTGGAATTTATTGAAGGTGATAAGGTGCTACTGAAGCTTACACCTTAAGTATAGAAGAAGATAAGCGGAAAGATGGAACACAAAGGCCGGATTCCTAAATATGACGGTCTATTGAAGGTTATTAAGAAAGTTGGTAATGTGTCTTATCAACTTAACTTACCTGAAAATTGAAAGTTCACCCTACGTTCCATTTGAGTTATTTGTGCAGGTTTTATCATGATGATTTTGAATAAGAGAGGAGCAAACAAAGGCATGCACCTCTAAACATGCAAGTCCTATATGATAATGAGATTGAAAATTTTCTCGATTATCGGCTATTGGGACACAAAGAAGAATTGACGAACTGAATTTCTTATGAAGTGGAATGTAAAGATGTAATGGATATAAATTGGGAGAAGGACTCTTCTCTATAGATTTGAGGATAAGATCAAGAAAAACTTAGAAGACGTCCTAATAAGGATGTCAACTCCCTTTAATAGGGGAGGTTTGTGAGGTCCCTTTGTCTATTTGACGATATATAGCCACAAGATACTTACTAGACCACTTAAAGACATTAAGAACATTAACTATTCCTTGTATGAGGAAAGTAGGACTACTTCGGGTTTGTTGGTTAATTGGTACCATGCAGTGGTTATACACGAACATGAAGCTTCTGTGCACTCTTGGGGATGTTAGCTATAGGCTAAATTTCATGGCTGATCCAGACTAAGAAATAATGGATTAGCCTAGACAATTATAGATAGTTATTTGGACATAGGCAGTTACATGCAACTATCTAACTCCTTTGTCTTTTGAATTTGACTTATTTATAGTAGTTATTTTACATGGTTTGTAGGACATATATACATGTAAATCCTCCATAATTTTTATGCTTTATTGTACTTCATATTTTTGCAATAAAAGTCCCATATTTACAAAAATTGTATTGATTCCTTTTTTAGTTATTCAAGGTGTTTCAATTATTCTACACAATTTGGATAGCTGCATAATGAGATCTTGCTGAATTAAGTGAGGAGATTTGACTGCAATTACAAGACACAAGATTGATGAGTTTCATACCCTTAAAATTCACCCTATAACAACTACCTTACAACAAAACTTATAATTAAGCTTATTAAGTGCAACAAACAGAGAAGAACCACCATGTAATAGCTTATTCAAATAATTAACAAGTGTAAGAGTAATTAAATATCTAAGGAAAAGTAGCTAAAATAAAAAATGAAAACATGTTGGATTTGTTGTTTCTTTTAGGAATTCAATGTCAAAATCTCCATCGCCATTATAGAACTTCTTCCAGTGAGGGTGCTTTTTCAGACAATTGTCATCTCTTCAATAGGAACTCCTTTGGTCATCGGGAAGTACTTGTAAATAAAGATTGTCATGACAATCACACTAAAACTAAAAACTAAAAACAAACCGAACTTCATATGGCAAAGCATTAGTGTGAAGTTAAACTGAGTACGATCATAATTACGATAATAAATCTAAATAAAAAGAAAATATTATGAGTGCAATTGTGATTAAATAAATATTTAAACATAATTATGTTCTGCAATTCAAAACCTTATTAAAAACACAAGTCAAAACATGTAAAAATCATATGAACCAGGCATACTCTAAGACGATTGTTATTGAAGTAATGTTAGTATTTAAGAAAATTTGTATTTTCCCCACTCCAAATTATATTATTATATAGATTTCGACTATATCATTTGCTTTCAACTATTGTAATGTGTATCATAATTTATCTTCATAAATGTTAAGCAATCTAGATGAGATATGATTTTTCAAGTATTGTAATAAAAAAATTTTGTTTCTCAAAAATCAAGTTCACTTTAAATTTTATAACTTAATGTATGAACACAGTAAAACATAAATATGAAATATACTTTATTTTGTAAGCTGATATTATTTTTTGTAATTTTTGAAACTGATTCATTGCAACTACTGTCACTGGACATTTATCCAACCTCTACTAGTATCTATACGAACTAATTGAGAGCACTTTACAAGTAGTGTATAAAATGGTAGGCAAAAAGTGCTAACTTCTCTAGAGGCTACACCTATTTATAATATAGTTGGACTCTTTAGTAATTTAATTAAAATGAAATTCTAATTTTAAGAAAAATTAAATTATAGTTATAATTAAATTAAATTAAATATTAATTGAACTCAATTAAGATCTAATATCTCATACAGGTCTTTATTTATAAATATATCATATTTAATACTAAAATTCCTTAAATTTATAATCAATTTCAACTTGATTGGATTGCCTTTTCTCTCATCAACTATAAACCTATTAGGTTTCTTAATGTATTGGCTATATATATAAAATATAACCTTAAATTGTATTTAGGATTAGATAAATCAAAATTATTTATTTTGTATTTAATTATCTAATAAAATAATTTATATTCATAGATCAAAATTGATGCATCATGACCACCTAAGTATTATGAATGTCAAAGTAATTTTGATTAACCTTTCCATACATTTTTTTGTATAATTCAATCGTTTCATCACACAATGTTTTAATAAAATATAACATAAAATTAATGTCTACTTTATTTGAGTCCAATCATATTAAGTCTCCACCATTACTAATTAATTCTATTAATGATATTTGAAAACTATTTTTGAAATATTCTTCTAACTTAGCTAAGGATTTCCAATCTAACCTTATTGAGAACAATAGAGCAATTTTCTTAATCATTTTAGGTGATAAATTCTATATTGGTTACTCAACTACTTTTATATAGTTTATGTTATATCTAATATAAAGATTTTTCTGTGAGATAGAAATTAAAACTATTGTAGTTATCATATCTTTTTTTTAATGAATTACATAGTTCGACAAATTCAACAAATGATATAGTTATCAAATGCATCTAGGGTTCCTAGAGCAATGTGTTATCTCACATAAGATAAATCTTTAACCCTTCCCCCTTTTATTTTCTGACCAAGCCTTAAAAATACTTAATTAGAAATCTTTTTCTAGTTATGTTTAGAAAATTAGAAATAAATTGATAAGCTACCATTGATAATAATAACTCATACATAATATCATAATATAGCAATCCTTGCATGAGAAACTTTAGAGATCTCAAGTCAAAGATCACTTATATAGTCATCATAATGATAATTTTTTATAGATAAAGATACCACTCCCTCTGTAGATCATATTATGGGTCAAACTTATGGTAGAACAAACCTAAGCTTAGACCAGGTCCTAATCAAAAGGTCCAGTCAATAATCAAAAGGAGTGAAGGCTTTCATGAAATTCGTAAAAGATCAAATGTGTTCAGAATGTGAAATTCACTGTGCATGCATAGATTACTTAAATTTCAATAATCAAAGTTAAGATATGGTATATAATCACTTTCCAATTCGAAGTATAGATAAATTCTACACTTGATGGATTTATCATGGCGAACATTTTAAAGCTAATAATGTTAGAAGTTTTGATCCAGATGATGAAGGTGATAACTATATCGATGTAGCTGATGTTGATAACAAAACTGATGTAGATAATGGAATTCAAGAAATGTTGGAGGACATGTGGAATTATATGGAGACTATGAATGATAATAATATGCCTAATATATTTGGTAGAATTACACAAGATAATTTGAGAGTTTATTTAAAGATGTTTAAGATGAATTATATTTGGGATGCTCTAGTTTCTCTCAACTATCCTTTTTGTGAAGTTGTTACACTTGAAGATATATAATAGGTGGAGTAATAATTCTTTTGATATGTTGATTGAATTGCTTAAAGATGTATTACCAATTGGCTATAATTAGCCCAAATCTTACTTTGAACATAGAAATTATTGAGTAACATAGGATTATGGTATATATTAATATATGCTTGTTATGATTGTCCTATCTTTTAAAAAAGAATTTAAGGGATCTTTAAGCGTAGTTTGTAGTATACTAAGGTGGCAAGTGGATGATGGAAAAAGGGAAAAAGATTTCCCATAAAGTCTTGAGCTACTTCCCTATTAAACCATAAATACAAGGACTATTTATGTTAACAAAAAAAATTATCGATTTAAGGTGGTATAAAAAAGATGCATTGATGATAATGTCATTGTTGTGCTAAAATAAGTTCTAAAAATGCCTAGGCTATACTACTCACAAGCATACGAGGTAGTTGTAGTTCATTACCTAGGGTCATCTCCCAAAGAGGTGAAATTGGTTCCCTTAAATTAATCTTGAACAAAAATAAAAAAAGATGCAGTCTTAAACATTCTATCTTGATTTGTTGAGTGAAAACTTTAAAGAAAAACACAAAATTTGTTGGACCCCGTTTACAGAGCCTAACTATCCGAAATATCAAAGACGTGAACGTATTATCCTATAAGGTTATTTCCATAGGATCTCTCTAGCCAAAACCAATTCTGGCAGCGAAATCACAAATTGAGTTCTTCGGAACAATTGTAGCTTCATATCTCTAGTTCATTATGAAACAATTTACATAACTTTTGATAGAGATGTCAGATTGAGACCACTTATATATGGTTTCAAAGAGAACTTCGATTTCTACAACTTTCGTGCAGACCCCGAAGAGAGATTTTTCCATTTAAAGGGTTAAAAATTGCACATTTTAAAAACTATTTCTAGAAGGTCCGCCTAACGGACATAATGTCCCTTCAAAGGGACATGAACTGAGCTGGGACACAAACAAACCTGAGAACATCCATTTAATGGACATAATGTCCCTCCAAAGGGACATTGGCGATGCTGGGGGTCCTCACAGACCCGAGAAGGTCCATTTATCAGACCTAAAGTCTGTCTAATGGACATAGGGGTTACTCAAACCCCTCCAAAGCCTATCCAAAGCTTCCTACATCCATTCTAACATCACATTCACTTATAACCTTCCCGTTTTCATTTCTTCTAAAGCAATAACACTCCTTAAACATTCGATTACCAACTTGGGTGCATAAACTCCCAAAACTCAACTCAAATGACTCATCACATACATAAACTCTCATCATTCACCATAGTTGTCATGTACAAACCTCCTATGCAACATCATCACATAAAATGCTCATATCTCTCAACTATGATACCCAAAATTTACATACTCTATATCATTGGAAAGCTAGAAAGATAAGCTATAACTTTCATGAAGATGACTATGGCTAATTCTACCTAAATTGATACAGTTTTTCCTTTGAATTCAAAAACAATTTTTACACCTATGGAAGACTTGAAATAAGAAATGTAAAACTATAAGATGACTAAGCACATACACATTGGAAACTTTTTCAATTCTTCATTCATTTCTAAATCAAATGAAGTTCATACATAGCTTTAATTACAAATAAACATTACATCAAGTATCAACAAAGATACAAAATACATTAGATGCTGAATGTTCAATGTGCTAATAAAGCTATCCAAAAGTTTAGCAACTAACTTAATACAAAAGCTAACTATCTTGGAATTGGTCCAAATGCCTTGCAAGGATCACTGATCATCTCGATCTACACCTGAGGAGTGGGAAAATATTGGGTTGAGCTACACAGGTCAGTGGCTTATATATTTATAGCCATTGGAGATGAGCCACACAATCAACATACATACATCTAAACATATAAGCATATTCATCTTATCTTAACCCAACAATGTAAGTTCAACTTTCATAATTCATAGCTCAATACATCATCACATAAAACATATTGGATATGATTTAACATCAAAGAATAGTACATATCCTCATCAAACTTAATACATCAAAGATGCAAATGCACAAACAAATGGCTCGAGGGTTTCGTGGAACGAAACAGAGAAACTGAAGTTTACTCTGTGAACAAAACGAGTCCACTTTTCGGATCTCGTGTGCCACAAGCGGCCAGCCAGGAGAAGGCTTATGTCGACGTGCACGTGACTACGAAACGGTTCCTCTCTCGCCCAAACACAATCAATTTTCATGCTCAATTCAATCAATCACAAGTTCATATTCTCATGCTTTTTCTTCTTTCCATTTAATCAAAATGCCATGATACAATTTCAAGGCATAGCATGATCATACTCACAATTTAATCATATCAAAATGTCATATGTCTTTTAATGCTTAACATAGAACACATTATAGTGCATTTTCCACATTAAGCAATTCACAATTTGGCAATTCAAGCATATACACACATATAGGCATATTGCCTATTACACAATAACTATAAATAAATTACCCACCTAATTTTACTGAAAAATCCAAGCTTAAGATTGCCTTTACTCTTGCTCTTGAGTAAGGTTTTCTTGATTCCCTTCAAATAAACCAATTTCTATTTAATCCATATTCAAGTGAAAATTCATAAAACTTCAAGAATCAAAGAAATGCTAAAATTGAATTTCAACCTAACCTACCCATAGTTCATCTAGGTTAGAAAACCCAAAACCTAACTTGGAAACCCTAAGATAAAATGGGTTCCCCTTAAACCATCTTCTTCCACATTCATTCCCAACACAAAAGCCCATTTTCTACTTCCTTTGTCAAACCAAGCAAGAAGAAAGGTGAAAACTTACCTCTAACAAGTTGATTTCCTCTTCCTTTCTTCTTCCTTCCAAGTTTCCCACAATTTCCCTCCTTTTCCTAACTTCTCTCACGACTCTCTCTCTCTCTTTTCTTTCTCTTCTTTCATGTTTTCTCTTCTTTCTTTCCTTAATTTTCGTTTTTCTCCTTCTTAAAAGTAGGACAACATTTTCCTTTATTGATTTTACCCTTAATGAGAGTTAAAAGTCCAACTTACCCTTCCCTTAATGCTTCTTGACTTTCTTAACAAAGTGACATACCAAAATTGCCCTTATTCCATCTTAAAACATTAATTTCACTAACTAGTGAAATAAAATCCTACAAACATTGAAATAAATAATTAAATTCCAATAGATAATTCTATTATGACCTCATATTTCATCCTAAGGCAAAAATTCAAATTCCATGCTTATTCCATAACTATCATGCTTAATTCGACAAAAATATTTCTGAGGCCAACATTTCTCCCCCTTAAAAGAATTTGATCCTAGAAATTCTTACCTGAGTCATTGAAGAGATGTGGATACTTCTCCTTCATCGCTTCCAATGGCTCCCATGTTCCCTCCTCCGTCGAATGGTTCCTCCATAAGACTTTAACCAACTTAACATTCTTGTTTCTCAAAACCTTTTCCTTTGAATCTAGGATCTCTACTGGTTGCTCCTCATATGTCAAATCCTCCCTTAACTGAACTTTTGAAGGTTGAACTATGTGTGAAGGATCTGATCAATACTTCCTCAACATCGATACGTGAAAAACATTGTGAATCTTAGCTAATTCCGATGGCAAAGCTAATTTACAAGCTAAAGGCCCAATCCTCTCAATGATCTTATAAGGGCCTATGTATCTCG
>JANIIA010045247.1:0-11634 GCA_027478495.1 Erythroxylum alaternifolium
GAACAACAGAGATACGGCTAAACCAACCTTTATATTACTTTCCCTCAAAAGAATACAAGGAATGCTCTCTCTCTGAATGAGTCCAGAGAAAAACTCGAATGAGCTATATATAGGCATCCTGACTTGGAAGTCAAGTTACATTCAGAATCACACTAAAACTAAACTGCCTAAGATCATGCTAAGATCAGGTCTATCTCTATCAGATTACATCACGTGGACTAATTAGATGACACCCCCATCTAAATAGGACTCTAATTGATAAGATAGAATCTACAAGATAACAGAAAGATAGAATTTACATTCAACTAGGAAACTAACATCCTTATCCTTGAAGATCTCCACTATCTTCAGATGTTGTGTTCCACTGTAACTCTAACTCCTCGTCATCGCCACATCATCCAAGATCTCCACACGATCTCTATTCGCTGATGATGCAGTGTGATCTCGCCGAAGCCCATATAGCACACTGGCCCGATCCAATGCTTCCCATAACAAGTCTATTAGTCATGGTCCCTCCATCCGAGCATAGTCTAAGTCCTTAGTCTGTCAAGTCCTTAGCCTAGGCCGAGTCAATCTTCACTAGGTCCGAGACTCTACCAAAATTTGCACCAAGTCTGATCACACTCGCCCACATTTGCCTTAGTGTTTTTGCATGCCTCTCTCATGCGTATAATCCAACTAACCTCCCCCTAAGGCTCCTCATTGGAGGTCGTTGAGAAGTGCTCCGAAGGTTAAGGGTCTAACAGATATAAAGGGGGAACTTATCATTTTTATTGATTAAATAAAAATATTTAGAGATATTTTCTTCAATCTTTTGGAGAAACTTTTGTTATAGTTTATGTAAAAACTTGCTATTTTATCTAGATTGTTAGTTGTGTTCAAATCCTAGAATCTTATTACTCTTAATCCTATCTTCTCTGTAAGTGTGGTGATTTATATCATTCTTTTCATTTTTAATGTTTGATTTTTTTCGATCAAAATTTTCTTAATAAAATATTCCTTGGTCTTGTTTATATTAATGTCAAATTTCATTAATCCTATTGGTGAGATTAGTATATGAATTTGGTATTAAAGCTAATTTTTAAATTTATGTTTATTCTTCATATCATGTTTTTTAATTTTCTATTTTTTGTTTCTTTTTCCCATATATTCAAATTTCTTTAGTTTTTTTGTTATTTTTAAGATTCATTAGGAATAAATTGTTATTAAGTGTTTTATTCCTTATTTATTGGTTTTTTTCAAGTTAATAAAAAAAGAAAAGAGAAGAAATGAAACATATAGGTATATATCATATTTGTCTAAGTTTTGCAAAGATAAGCCCTAAAAGTTCCCATCTAAATTAATGCAAGACGGTAAAAATTACATTATCCTTCATATATAAGGATTGTTGTTTCTAGCCTAACAATAATAAGGTATTCTTACATCATATACATCATATTTTCATGATTTTTTGCTTTTTCTAACTGATTTTATTCTTTCTAGTCAAATTATTTTGCTTTTCTATTTGATCTAATTAGGTTCCATTGAGTTCAATTTCCTAATTTCAGTTTTCTTGTTTCGTAGGCCTCTAACTATGTTTATTTGTTGTTTTTTTGGTCTAAATTTGTTGATTTTGGAGTTATTTGTCAAAAAAAAAGATATAAACTATATTTTTATTTAGATCGTTCAGATTGTAACGAACCTTTAGTCAAGATTTTAGGTTGTAAGGTAGTGTGAATTTTGAGAGAAATATGTAAGTGAGTGCTTTTATTACAAACATTTTCTTGCAACTTAATTATGGCTCAAAATTAAAACAAAAATTCATCTAAAGACAAGGAAATAAATGAGGAGGAAAGAATGGGGATAGATAAGGAGTTCATATGAACAACATACAAGTCGTGGACCTCATTCGATAATTCAGTGAAGTTAGGGATAGGTTGGATAAGCACGAAACTGTCATAGCTAATCTACAACATAACTCATTTATACCTATTAGGATAGATGATTTTGAGACTTATAAGGAGGTTGATAGTGTTGCCAATTGCTTGAGTGAGTTAAACCTAAGGTAGAGGAGAAAAAGGTAGAAAAGGAGGTAGAATAGGAAGATAAGGAAGTTCCTGTTATAAAGATCTATATCAAAGGATAAAAGTGTTAAATAAAGGTTCTAAAATCATAAAGGAGTAACATAAGGAGATGGAGGCTATCATAGTTAGAGAAAATATTGAGGATGATTAGGAAGAAATAGTCACCCGTTTCATTTGGTTATAAAAATTAAGTTACACCATTATATGAATATAAAAATTACCTATATTATTAAGTTACACCATTATATGAAGTTGAAAGATGTGGTTCATATGGTTATGAAGGTAGAAATACAACTTAAGATGAGGCCAATTAACTATTTAGTGTTTCTAATATATTTTCTTCATTATAGAGCAAACCACAGAGTAAAAAGGAAGACAAAGCTCTAAAGTTAAAATCTGAAGCAATCACACCAAAAGTACAATCACCAAATAGAGAGAAAAGTAAGAGTGATTCCTCTTCAATAACTAAGAATCAAGATATCAAGTTTTTCAAGTATTTGAAGAGATAGTATATAGCTTCATAGTATCCTAATAAGAGATTGATGATGTAGACGGAGGATAGAGAATATGTTTTCAAGGGTTAAGAGGAGGCAGATGGGAATATGCCTAGTTTAGAGGAAGCTAATGATAATGAGTGTATTGTGAGGTCTAAAGAGGAAAAATATTGGTCACTAGGAGTAGATGATGTGAATGAACAATAGTACATTCTCTTCTATACAAGGGATTATACTAATAATCAACTTTGTAGTATAATCATAGATGGAGAAAGTTGTACCATTATAGCTATACAAAGTTAATGGAGATGTTTGAACTATCAACTACTAAATACCCTAAAATGTATAATCGACAATAGTTGAAAAAGAGTGAGAATGTTAGGTTAACAAAGAAAATGTTAGTTTCTTTCTCAATTTAGAGGAAAAAAGATGAGGTGCAATGAGATATGGTGTTGATGCAAGCAAGTCACATTCTTTTTGGACATTCTCGGTAATTTGATAAGAGAGCCATGTAAGATGTTTACAAGAACAAGAACAACTATTCATTGAACATGAATAAAAACCAATAAACCTTGATCCATTATCACTAAACCAAGTTATAAAGATGCTGATTTGAGGAAAAAACCTTTTCAGAATAGGAAAAAATAGGAATCAAGCATCTACCCAAGCTACAATAACTACATGGGGAGGCATGAAAAGGAGCTTGGATGAGTTATTAATAGTGCAAGTAAAGTGTTAAAAGTTGCGAAAAAGTGGAAAACATTATAAAAAATTGGAGAATTAGGCAATACAACACCATACTGTGTGAGACTCGTATTTCAAAATACAATAACATGTCAGTACTATATTAGTTGTGTTTTTATTTGAAAGATGTTTTAAAAGCAAATTCACACCAGACATAAATTGAAACCGATGTTGAAAACATATTTATTCGGTACCTTTAGAGTTCTAGAATGAAATTGACTAATATTTGAATTTCAAAATTCTATTTAGATAGGAATTGACTTATTTTTCAAAGTTATTTATTTCTTAGTTATATTATGTTAAGGTTATTGCTTTCCTTTAAGACTCTAGTTCCTAGAGTTTTGTTTTTGTTTCTAGATTTAGATGCCTATAAAACATTATCATATGGATGTAAAGGCGGAGCTTATCATTTTTATTAATTAATTAAATTTTTTAGATATTTTCTTCAATTTTTAGAGAAACTATTACTATAGGTTATTTAAAAATTTGTGATTTTATCTAGCTTGCTAGTGGTGATCAAACTATAGAATCTTATCACTCTCAATATTATCTTCTCTTTGAGTATGATAATTCATATCATTCTTTGAATTTTTACTATTGATTTACTTGAACCAAACTTGTTTTGATAAAATGGACCTTGGTCTTATTTATATTAATATTATCTCATTAGTCTTATTAGTAAGGGTCATATCATTATTCTTTTACCAAAGTGTTTTTTCATGAATACAAGCAACAATGATAAATTCATTGACCTTTTTCTTTATATTTTTCATGTCAATTTCATACTATATAACACGGAACAACTTATTCTTTATGTATAATCTCAATAATTTAATTCTATTTTGATTAAATATGGTGAAAACATCTTTAATAAAGTGTGTAACATAACATTTGTCAACTAATTGACCTATATTAAGAAGATTTTGATCTAACTTGATAAAAATTACACATTAATAATCAATTTGATACATAAATATGTTTTGACAACATTTATTCCCTTACCTTTCACTTATATGTAAGCTCCATCTTAACTCTATTATCCTTATTATTCATTTGAAAATTTTCTCTTCCAAAAGGCAAATTAAGCTTTAATATGAAGAACAATGAAAAATGTATAGAATTATTATGTCCTTTCATGAATCATGTTTGATTTAAGAAAGCAACCTATGGATGCCCATTTATAACTGTACTTACATTATCACTATGTTTTGAGCCCCAAATTCATGATAATATGCTATTAAGTTCTTGGTGGTTTTTTCATTTCTTAGGCTATAGGGGAGACCAATGGTTTCCTTCTAATTATCTTATTCCTTACTAATGAATAACTTTATGAATATTATTATAGCTAATTTCTCTAAAGTTTTAGTTTTAGATGCCTTATCCTAATTTATTTTAAGTTACATTCCAATTACCATGTTGGGGCCACCATTGAGCTAGGCCAAATATTGAAATACTACTATATACATCTCATATATATGGTGACTTCCTCATTTTTAAAGAGACCATTATAAATCAATTGTTGTGTTATTTTCTATTGATTAATTTCTTATGCACATTCCCCTTGTGTTGTATTATTAAGTACTAACAATAAATTACTCATTAACAAAAAAAATGTGTATGAGGCCATACACAAAAGAGTTTGGAGGCGTATTGACTCTAAAAATAGTTATAGTATGAGTTTACAATACAAGTTATGAATAATATAGATAAAATCTACAAATGCACAACTTTATATATTGTCAACTTTAATTAATCTTTTTTATATCTAAAATAAAGATTAAAGGGAAAAATTATCTAGTATATATTACAGCATAACAATTAGTATTAAAGAGTATGCGATTAAAAATTCTAGTACATATATCTATATCTTAAGTTCTTGCATATATGTGTGTCCCAAATATGTCAAGTAATTTATGTAATGTTGCATTACCCATATATTAACTTTAATAACAACAATGGCAATCAATAAATTTTTATTATTAAAAAAATGAGATTATAGATTAAGAGGAGACTTGTATGCTCTGATTGAAAAAGAGAAACAAAGGAACGATGTAAAGAAATAAGGTGCAACAAATATATGGAAATGGGAAAATGGGAAGTGATATTAATGGCAAATTTCAATATTTTAGGCTTAACAAACAATTTAACAAGAAATGTTCCAATATGTCTACCAATGCCTTGTCAATTATTGTTTGATGTTTCCCAATAAACTCCAAAACAGTGTTAGTGAATACGGATGGAAATGGCCGCGCCTGGCCCAGCTCATGGCCCTACAGACTGATGGCTGCCATCTCGTGGCCCAACCAGACCACGGGCTGACTTGCCCATCTACACTTTCTTTTGAAAAAAATTGACAAAACGATGTCGTTTTGCACATTCCCTTTAGGTCATAGGTCAGGCTCTGGTGGGGACGAGTTAGGCCAAGATTGCCATCCCTATTAGTGAATGAGTACGGATTGGTTTAAGGATGACAATGGATCAGTCTAAGCTCAAAGCTAGACTTAGCCCAAATTTTTTATTTTTTAAAAATAAGAAATAGAAAATAATGTTATTTTACTCAAAACGATGTTGTTTTGCCTATAATTTTTGAGCTTCAAGCCAGACCAAGCCTAAGCAACTTAAACTCGAGCTCGAGCCCAAGCCTAAAACTTAGTTAATCCAAGTTGGGTTTGTTGTGGTAGCCATGTATTCATGCGTCACATGTATAAGAATACAACGGAAGTGTCGGAAGCTAATTCCGACCATATGACATCCTCAAAACTTCCAGAACTTAGAGACATTCATACTTATAATATATGAACATGAAATTTCAATACATATACCTTTTGATTCTCCTCCTTTGTTGATTCTTCTCCTTGTTTGGGTTGTTGCAAACACCAAACCCTTTCTTGATCACCCAAGAAAATGCAAAGATGAAGAAGAACAATATGTAAGGGTGGTTTGAGCACCAAACTAGATTAGTTCAAGTAGATGCTTAAATGGAGAGAAAGATCAAGACTATGTTGCATGTAATTTGATATGCAACAATTTCATAAATTGCATGAACAAGACTCAAGACACTTCTTTCTCACTCTAGAACATTTCTAGACCCCCTATCCTCTCACTTCAGTGTGTAAGAACTTGTTAGCCCCCTTATTTATACATAAGTGAAGAACTCACCTATGTACATCTATCGAGCCTTAGGCCATGATCGTGGCCTACTTAAAAATAGTCATACTCACTTTGTTTTTCATCTGATTTTTTATGCATGTAACCCTTAGGTTCCAGGTTTTTTTAGACACTTGAATTAAATTTTAATTCGAGAAAATTATGGATGGTTTCGTGATGTCAATTTACTGGATTATAAGTGGATTAACATACGAACTCTTTGATAGTTAATTATCCGACTTATGAACCTTTCCATAGACAATTATCGTGCAATTCTTCGTTTCACCATACTATACCCCACTTTGTTCAGAGTATGGGCTAAGTGTCAACTCCCACTAGACTGAATACTTCACATCTAGTCCAAGTGATTTTAGTTCTTGTCTATATGTCATTGAAGACTCCGTTTATGACATATAACTACTATGGCCAGAGATTCTTGAGTAATGACCCCGACAAGAGTCCATGGGTATCATCTTTTTCTATCAGGAGTGGTGAATCCTTTATTGGCTACCCAATTACCTTCGAATACTAATAGCTGTACCCTATCACCACCCTATGAGCGATCTCATCTTGAGGCAACAAGGAATGATGTCAAAGCATAGGATTAGTATACAAGATATCCTTGAGTACCTTAAGTCTAAGGATATTTGCACCATTGCTATGATCAGATTAATCATTGACATTTGATAGATCATTCATATGATAATCTCATTGCAGGTCATCCGATGTACTTACGACTCTTAGTAAGCATCCACATGTTAACTTTAAACATCTCATGCTTACAGTTTGTGAAATCCACTGCTTGATTAAATCAAGGAGTATAACATGTGCTAGTCTATCCAGATTAATAATGTCCTGTCTTATTAATCCTATAACTAGGGATAATTTAGATACTAACATAATTGCACATAATAGGAATCTCATTATTATGATCTCATTATGATTTCCTTCATGCTATATATTGTATCATGGACTTCATTAATTCGATTTAAGATCGACATCAATTCATAAATAAACGAACGTCAAATTAATGAAAAACACCTTTTGCTTTATTAATCAAAATAAAGTTTTTACAAAAGTGATAAAGGTGATTGCCTTTAGATCACAACTCTAACAGGGAAGGGGTCGGGGTCGGGGTCAGGGTAGTGGTTAGGGTTGGGCTTTGGGTTTAGCTTGGGCTCAACTGCCATGCCTAGTTTAGTTGTTTAGTCTTTTCTTATGATCAATTAATTAATGAGTTCCTAAGTACAAATCCACTAAAACAACCAATTTATGTTGTTAAGTTTGTTATTAGTGTTAAAACGGTAGTTAAAGCCAGAATATATACAACGAAGTATGTAGCTTATTCATTCATATGCGTGTCATAACGGTAGTTAAAATAAAATAACTAGATTATTACTGTAACAGTTGTGAGTTTAAGTCGATCCCACAAAGAGTGTATGAAAAGTTGTTGAAATGAAATTAATCGGTGTTTAGGAAAAATTAGGGGGGTTTGGATTTTGGAATAAGAAAATAAAATGAAACTAACTAATAAAAAATAAAGAAAACATGTAAAAAATGATAAAATTGGGAAATTAGGTAGGGATCTAGTTCTTTGGTTCAATCTTGGCCTATACCCTAATTAAGCATAATTCATTGATTTGTTGTTCTTTTATCTCTCTTAGCAATTATCAGTCATAGATTAACAACAAGCTCTGTTAATCCCGATTTTTCCTTAAATCCTAGTTAATCACGAAGCGCTCTTTTATTAACCCTAGCTATCGGAAAACCTAGAATAAGCTCTCTAAGTTTATCTGGATAATCATATTAGGAATAAGAAAAACAGACCAATCTAGGTAATAATCACACAAACTCGGATTATTTAACCTATGTTATGTTATATTTAATGATTTGGAACCATTAGTTGCTACACATGAATCGGGAATACAACGATTATATATTGTTTTCGATTCTACCAATGGGTTTTCATGAAAAACGATTCAATAAAGCATTAAAAGCATCATCATTCAAATAGCCAGTCAATCCACACAAGATAACATAATCAATTTCTAATGAGAGAAAGAAACAACAAAACAATAAAAAAATGCTTAACCTGGGTCGTCGGCGTCAATATCACCTCCAAGCTGGTGTTGGGACGTCTAGCCCTCCATAGGTTTGTCCCAAGAAAAAGCTTCAGCCCCACCCTAGTCGAAACCCTTTGTAGTGCCTCTAATCTTCTATTTTCTCTCCTAGCTACTGTTTATGATTTGACAAATAAAGATGGTGGTCATCTACACTATTCACGCAACTTCTCTTTCTTGCAAGCTGCTACTCTTCTTTGCCACCAACTCCCTCTTGTTCTCTTCCAGCCGCCTACTATTTGTGATGTGACGAATTAATATACTGGGTCATGCTACTGTTCATGTTTTCTTTAAACCTAGACACTCCTTTCACCTGTTACCTTGCGTTTTGCATGAAATGCATACATATACGTTAAACGCATATGCTTGTGTTACTTCACGTTAAACACATACATTTTCTTTTCCTAGCATAAGCCACTGTTCTCCTTGCTTCTTGAATTAATTATTAGCCCACTAGTACTGTTCACTTGTTAATAACATACACCACTCTTGCGTTTTCTTCCTTTGGTTGTGCGTTTTGCTTCCTTCATTGACCTTAGACTGTCGTTTTGCTTCATTATTTCCCATGAAATTGACGTTGCATAGGGCTGTGCCATATGTTGGCTTCCATCTTCATTTCACCATATTCCAAGATGCTTTCCATTAAATTCACTTCATTAAATTCACATTATTGAATGCAAAAACATTAAATTTCCATGTACAGTAACCGGGAGCTATATTGTTTCTTCATCTTAATTTTCTTATCTTTACTTTAATATTTATTGTTCTTACTCTATAAAGACAAGTGAGTGTAATTCTTCAAAAAATGATCCAAATGTAGTGCTTTTGACTCATGTTTACTTCTTTGCTTCTGAATTGTCCCTTAAATCATATATGAGTCAAAGTAAGTATCTTAAGCAATTTTATGTTAGTAATCACTAAGTGTTATGAAATAATTAAACAATCAATTAAGCACATATTAATTTCCCCCATACTTAGCTTTTGGCTATCATCGGGAAAAACATCCAAATTAAGCTCAAAGACCCGAAACATTTACTTAATTCCCATATGTTCCAAGAATATATAATCACAAACAAAGATAAATGACTTTAAAAATTATAGCAAGATGTCAACATTCCAAGCTTTTACTCATGATCAATCAACATTTATCATCTTTAAAAACTGAGCAATCTAATGGTAGACTCGAAAAGTGTGTTTAACTTAAATATATCCACAAGTACACTCAACACCATTCACGATCATACCATTCCACAACTTTGCATATCATTTCATTCTCCACCACTAATGTTCATATGCAAAATCATGAATCAAAGGACTTTTCAAGGTTGTAATGTGGGCAAAGGTAAGGTGAGATGTATTTGGGTCAAGTAGCATGAAAGTCATTAAAACTAGTGAAATAAAGCAATACTCATCAAAAACTGGGTACCATGAGCTATGACGAATGGAACATTTATATTTAATAACCCAATTCAACTCTTACACACCAACCACATGAAGCATATACCAATCTGAAGGAATCACTCATACAATTGATGCTAATAATATATTGAAACCGTAAGAGTGAAGCTTCCAAGCCAACATCTACCTTATATTCAACATACTAAAATATCACATTCATTACAACTCTAGGAAGATGCATTAATCATGAATAACTTTACAAACTCATATGCACTTCTTCCTTGATAATTTATTTGAACATATAAATTTTTTCATTCTTTTTCTTTTTCTTTTTTTCTTGTGCTTTTCTCTTTTCTTTCTTTCTTTTCCTTTATTTTTTTAAACATTAAAAGAAACTACATTAATATGGGAATTTCAATGATAAGACATAACAAAACATCCCACCATTAACCAAACATCGTATATGTACACCCCCACACTTAGAATTTTGTACATCGACAAACTCAACAATCATAAATGTTCCACTAGCTTTATGGCTTGGGTAGGACATTTGGTTAAGTACAAAGCATGTAATGTGGTTGATACAAAAAGAAAGGTATAAAGCTCAAAGGGGTTTATCAAGGGGAAAATCATGCCAATAGGATAGGTTATTTGGCTAATGTAGTTTATGAAAAACAAAAAATGCCTAATCATATTCATGTTAATGCATTTGACAAAATTGTGGTATTGAATAGAAATTTAACACAAAATCGGGATGTATATGTCATGAAGGTCACACATTATCAAAAGAAAATGATACTGATATAGATGTTTAAGTCTAATAAGGCTCAAACTCTCACCAACTTTGTTTACCACTAGTCACTATTCGTCTAAAGATAATGCACATTAACCAATCACAAGAGCAAAAGTACATACCAAAGTTACTGTGAAATTCTTTAGTCAATTCATTCTCTACTCATGATTAAATAATCCTAGAAACAATAGAAAACGAGTATATGTTTCTTTTTTTGTTTTATTCTTTCTCTCATTTTGATTGAAAACTTAAATCAAGCAAGAAACACACTAACATAGAAACATAAAAAATAATGCAGAAATGTAAAGAACAGAAATTTACTTCTCTTGGGTTGCTTCCTAAGAAGTGCCTTTGGTTAAGGTCACTGGCTTGACTCCTTCTTCTCCTCCCGGCCGTGACAAAATTATGATGTTCTAATGGCACATGCAGTTCTTCAATGTGAGGTTCTTCATGATAAGGTCTTGGTTAATAAATGTTCCCATTTAGCTCCTTCCCTATCCTCAAACTTTCAATCTTGATCGAGTCTATGCACTCGAGAAATATTTTGAACATCTTTTCACCTTTTTCTTCCTCGTTTAGTTCCTTCAATCCTTTATGTGAAGGTGAAGAATTAGTTTCAAAAATAATCATGGACTCAATACTTACCTCTGAGCTAAATGATACGTCCTTTTCAGTTTTGAGCTCCCTCTCAACTTCTTCTTTTTCATAAGCAATTCGTTGAGTGTTGACCTCAAAATTCTCAAACTCCTCTTCACTCTGTAAGGTTTTCATGCTAATATCCATCGGGTACTCCTCAACTTGATATGGTTGCGTCTCTTTGCTTTGTGATGCTAGGTGGTTGATAGCTTCCATCAATTGATCCACCTGGCTTGTCA
>JANIIA010045384.1:0-11624 GCA_027478495.1 Erythroxylum alaternifolium
CAATTATATATTTATAGGTTGATTACATGTTGAAAATATCTATATGATAAGCTTCTTGAAGACCATTTGTCTTCATTCTCAACTTTTAACAAAGAAGAGGAGAATTAAATAAGTCAAAAGAATGAGCCCAGAAAAGAAGATGATGAAGATAATTTAGATAAAACACAATTTGCCAGTAATCTATAAGCATACATCGGTAAGATTCTTAAAATAAAACTAACGGACTGATAAAGTAGACAATAAATGTCCATAAATGAACTGAATGTACTCGGAAAAGAACATGGTAAAAAGATTCAAAGAATGAGGAAACAAAACACAATTTGGATAAGGAAAGCAATATGGGAAAGGACATAAAATTCAGTTTCAAAACAGAGCTAACCTGTTCCAGAAATTCATAATTCTTAACCAACCCATCTCTAGCAATAGGAAGTGATATATATTACTCAACTATTCGACTGCCTAGAGTTCTCATTTCAGTGTTAAACACTATAAAGATCCTACATTTAATTCTGACGAAAATACATTAAAGAGATAGAGAGAAGACAAAAATACCTTCATGAAATACGTTGGAGAAGACGACCAAAATGGCTGGAGACGCAGCAGCTCGACGAAGAACACGCACACGACGGACGACGGAGCAATTTGGAGGAGGGAGAACGATGGAACTATAGAGAAGGAAACAACAATAGGAAGAACAACAGAACTGTGGGGGTTTTATTAAAATTAATAACAAATTAAATTATAATTATATTATTTATTATAAATAAATTAAGTCACCCTCGTGCATAAGCACGAGCATGGCATTTTTGTCGAGAAGCACGAGGGTGAGAATTTTGTTACTGTGACATGTAATATTGATATTAATAAATCAATTTTAACCAAAAGAGGTCTTTTTGTACATGGGAGGAGAAGGTTTTCGGAACACTTTCTGCAACGTTTTATTCAAAAAAACGTCGTGGTTTCTATTTTGTGATGTTTCATTAATAGAACATCACAAAAAGTCTTACAAATTTGTGAAGTTTTCATAAAACATCGTGAAATATGTAAACTTTTCGTGACGTTTTAAAAACATCAGGAAAAGTGTTAACAATCCGCGACATTTTATGAATTAAACGTTGCGAATTGTATTAAATTTTTGTAGTGATCGTAAGGAGAGGAGAACCCAAAAAAATTTGGTTTCTCATCTGGAAACAACAATAAGCTTTAGTCGCATGGTGTTAGTGAATATTGGTTGCAGTGACGGATGAGCCAGTTCTGATTATACTTTTTCTTTGAAAGCTCTCAACTCATCTAGAATTCTAGAGCAATTTTGGTCTTAATAGTTTTAGGGTCTTAAGTTATCATATCTCTTGAACCGTTTTTGAAATCAACTCATCTCAACCATCATACTCACATAAGTATTTGACCTTTACCGATATCTTCAAAACAAATTGAGAAAACTCTGTAACTATTACATAGAAAATTACGCAAAGAGTGCTAGCTCCCAAAGAGCTTAGGACTATTTATAATAGGTATTGGATATTTTAGTAATTTAATTGAAGTTAAATTATTATTTTAATTAAACTTTAATTAGAATTGTACCAATTATATGCCAATAAGATCTAATATCTCATATTGATCCATATTTATTAAATATCTTATATCTAATCATAAAGTTTCTCAAACTTTACAATTAAATCCAACTTTATTAATCCTATAATTAAACAATTTATATCTATAAATCAAGATTGACATATAACAACATATCATATGACCACCCAAATATTTAAGAATGTCAAAATAGTTTTGATTAACTTTTTTTAGCATAATTTTTTCTTATAATTCAATTTTTTCATCATATAGTGTTCTAATTACAGATAGAATACGAAATTAATGTTTACTTTATTTGAATCCAATCATAATAGTTCTCCACCATTAACTATTAATTTAATTAATGAAATTTATAAACCATTTACAAAACATCATTCTATATTGGCCAAGGATTTTATGAATTAATACTAATTGAGAATAATGGAATACTCTCCTTAACTACTTTACGGTGATGGACCTTATATTAATCATTCAACTACCTTTATATAGTTCATGCTATATCCAACGACAATGGTTGGAATAGATCATAAGTAGTATTAAAACATAACAATTCTTATACAAGATAACTTTCAAAATCTCAAGTCAAATGATCACTTATACAATCATTATAACGAGAATTAAAATTAAAATATTGAGGTATTATTAAAGGTTACCATTAAAAATTGCTATAAGTGGATGTAAAAGTTTAAGATGATGGAGAGAGAAAAGAAATATGTATAAGAAAATTAAGTTGATTATTTTTCAGGTTTGCCCTCATTCATGAGTTTAATGCCATCATTTATGAGTTTAAGTGAAACTTTCTATGTTTTTGGATATTTCTGTTTGTCGTTGATTAAAGTAATTTCTTGTTTTAGTTAAATATTTAAACTAATTGATTTTTATTATAGAATGAGAAGACTTAGGGTAGAAAACCAAGTAAAGGCACATCAATTTTAAATCTAAAATCCATTATAATATTTTAGATATGCAATTTGAATATAATTATGAGCATGATATTTAATAACCCTCTTTCTTTCACATCATTTGTGATTATGGCTCTCTTATTGAGACCAATCAAGCAAATGATTTATTGAGTGTAGAATTATCAAAATCTAGTATGTATCCAACACATAAATATTCACTTATAAAATTATAAGTCAAATGGAAATTTTTTGTACTATACAACAGTCAAAAGGATAATAATCAATTTTTGCTTATGAAAAGCAGAAGAAACATGTTCTAGATAAGATTAGGCCTTGTCAATTCATCCAAAGGATAGATTAAAAAACCCATGTACATTAATATAACACATTATTTTACATATTTACATGTACAGATAAGCTTAGCTATAAGAACATAGGCATTGTGCTCCAAAAGTATTTCTTATTATATAACTATTTCTTTGTTCCCATTTTATAATATAAGGCAACTGGGTAAGATATAGCTATAGGATAGACCAAAATATTCAATTCAATAACTTTACATAGTACTTCCTGAAACTTTTCATTTTTTTCCTCTTCAGCCTCACATTTGATTCATCTTAACAAAAATGGCAACACATAATCAAAGGATAACTTAATTGCCAAAATTGATTTAAGAAATATAAATCTTTGTGATTTTTAATACCTATAACCTTTATCGAGTTATAACTCACCATATAACTGGTGGTTGAGGTTCTTCACCTCACAATGTCTCATATATGTGGGTTGGTCTCTTTCTTTTACTTAGCTTTGATATAGGTGGTCGACTTGAAGGATTAATAATAGAACAATTTACTTGGACATCACATGTAGACAACATTTGAGAAAATGAAAATAAATAATGTTTAAGGATAAAGACATATAAGAAAAATACAAATAAATAATGTTTTAACTTAGATATGTGTCTGTTAAAACTTGTTGCGCATACCTTTCATTAGACATATACGTTTGTTGTGTCTTTGTTGGAAGTATGGTTGATAGGTCATTTTCATACCTCTCCTTGACATCTTGCTACCTTTAGTAATATTCTCCCAATCCTCCTTTCTCCTATTCTTTTTTAGTCTGCCTGACATTTTTTGAAATATAGGTGGTAATGGTGATTCATGTTTAGTTTTTGGTTAAAATTTATCTCTTTAAACTGGCTTCATCTTATATTGATACCATTTAGATACTTGTCCTTTATAAACCAATGAGATATATATTTTGTAGGCTCTTTATTATTGTACTCGATAGCAATAATGGCATATGAACATGAGATTCCTAACACATCCAAGCTTTTACAGCTACATGTCTTATTCCTCAAGTTGACAATATACTTAGCTCTTTTATATATTACTTGAAATCACTAGTACCATTACTCAGTTTATAATCAATGCTTAACTCCTTACTAATTCTCAATTTGTTCTTTATTCTTGTATCAATGTCATCTCTTCATTTACTTTTCATGTTCTTATTTTTAAACATTGCTTCATCATAAGCACCTTAATTTCCTCAAGAATGGTGGTTATTTTTTAGTCCAGGTTAATTTCCTCAAGCATGGTGGTTATTTTTTAGTCCAGGCTTCATTTATACTTACATTAATTGCTTCAAAAGATTATTATCTATAATATAATACTTGAATGGAGTGTTGAAATATTCTCTTGACCATTTTTCCTTTAGAATTCTTAGTAGATCTATATAAGCATTTTTTGACTCCTATTCTAACTCCTTCAAATAAAAAGAGTCAAGTTCATTAGATGAATTACATTATTTCCAAAAAACCTTTCCAATTTAAGTCCCTTATAGCTTTTTTTTCTCCAATTAATAAACATTTATCTTGCACAAACCTTACTTCAGCCCACGGAAGCTGCCTATCAAGTGCCTCCATAAGACCTTACATAAATTTAATTGAAAAAATTTAGTAAATAAGTAATAAGAGTAAATATATGTTACCAAAGTATATTAAGTTTATAGTATAGCTTTTGTTGATTAGAAATCACTTCCCATCCACCTCCATCTTCTACATCCAATTCTTTCTTTAATAACACTACAAACCAATTCCAAGTTTCTATCCTTTCAGTATGAATTGTAGCCTATGCCATAAGAAACATCGTATTATTGATATTTCTTCCAATCGTTGTTAATGACTCACTTTTTTACAATTATTTAAGAAATCAACCATTTATTCCTATCAACTTTGTATATCCAGCTAAGAAGCTCTTCTTACAACATTAAAAAAACACATACATCTTATCAAATGATGGCTATAAATCATCTCCCAATGATGGCCTTTTAACAACCAATTCAATTCTCAAACTAGGATTTGAACTCAAAATTTCTTCCCAATAATCCCATAACTTGTTATATTCTGCCCTTACACCTCCTTGCATTTCCCCAATCACCAACTTTCTAGCCCTATAATAAACAATGTAACCAACATCGACTCTCAAATATTTATTTGTAAACTTCCTTAAGTTTATTAGCTTTAATGCAATGAGTCCCCAAAAGTCTTTGAATTAATTGTTAGTAAGCCACTTTAAACCCAAAATTTTGTTACTAATTGCGTATGGACTTATGTTCATAAACTCTTACCTACATACATATATAAGTAATCAATCCATAACATAATGAAGCCTAAATTTAAAATTACTAAAAATTGAGAATATTTACTTAAAAACTATTTAAATCTTTCACCAAGCTCGTTGAAATATACCATTTGTAGTACTTACTAACAAATTTGGCTCTCACAATTTTTTTATGTTCTTTATAAAAATAAACTCCCTTCTTTCATCAATAACCAACTTGTGAAATGCTTCACTAAATTGGTTAGAATCATCAAACAAATACCAAGCTTATTCTCATTCTTTTTCTTATGAGGGTTGAATTTATAAAAGTTTGATTTATGTCTTAATCCATTATCCATATCTAAACCACCAACTTTAAAGCTGCAATTTTCATATGATTCAAAGTAATATGTCATAATTTCATTCCCTTCATTATTATCTGTATCAGTTGTAGCATTTTCTTCTGTAGCTTTCCCTTTTACATGTTGGAAATATTGTTCTTAATTTTTTCTTTAAATGTGCCCTTTTAAATTAAAAGGTTATGTTCGTAGACAATTATAACTCTTCATCATCCAAATCTAAATAAAAATCCTCTCTAATCCTTACATTAATAAATAAATCATCTTTTTATTCATATGGATTAACTTTAATCCCACTTAAACCTACATCTTCTTGTTCAACTACATTTTCGTTTGTAGATTGCATAACAGTGGACTAAGAGACATTGAGAAGGATATCATCTACAATCCTAATAATAACCTCCACCTCAACATAATCATCAAAAGATTGTTCTAAATGTGAAAAATTGAATCCATGATCAACATAGATTTCTATCACCTTATATTCTGCAATTAACTTACATATCATCATCTCATAAGAATCACTTTTATCCACCTTTATTAACCCATTTTTTATCCTAGCACCCTATATATAAACTTATTCGTTTTTAAACCTTTATTATCCTCTGTAAGCATCCTCTCAAGGTTCTAATAACAAAACTTATCAATTTCAATGCCCTAACATTCAACATTTTTACCCACATCTTTAACATCTTCTTTATAAATAAAATTCCCACCACAAAACATAGTCAATTTTCCATCCCAACCATCAATCTCTATTTACCTACATGTAAAATTTGTTAGCAAAATTGAAATATCACAGTTTGGTGAATAATATAATTGAAATAATTGGAGAATAACATAATTGGAATAGCATAATTGGAATATCTCATTCTTTTCAAACTTCACGTGTGGTATCAACATAAATTAAGAATTATAAGTCAATATATTGAGAATTAATTGAATAGCTAAAAACAAATTTCAAATTTCAACATTATTTTTACACGAATTATTAAGTATTAGTCAAAGCAATTTAGGAGTTGGTGATGCTAAAATAGTATGGAGACATCTAATCTATTAGTTTGATTTTATTAAGAACACACGAGCAATACTGTTTTAGAATCGCAGAGAAACATGACGTACATAACCCTGGTGTGGTGTTACTAGAAGTCTTAAACACTTAAAAACCCTATCCATAACTAGATTTTGGAAGGTGCCCACATTGTCACCTAGATTAGCAAGGAATTTAGAGAAAGGAAAAGAGAACTAAGAACAATTTTAGATTAATAACTTCTCTTATGTTCAGGTACATAGCTCTAGGAAATGCTTCAAGTACTTGGACCATTCTATGTGTCAACACTTCACTAGAGTAAAGACCAATAATGAAGGACATAATTGCAATGTTAAGATTATGAGAGTATTAGTAAAGCAACAAATTGTACACATATCATCATTTATTGCACACTATTTGGTAGGCAAATAATTAATTGCTTTATATCAACAATATCAATACTTTGGTAATGAATTAGTACGTAAGCAATTTAAACATCAACAACTAGGTGTAAAGTGTATAATATTTAATAATTTTTATTAAATTCATGATTGATTTAGAAAATGAGCAGGATATATATAGAAGTTTACAAACTGAAATAAGTTGAGATATTCCTAGATTATAGCTAACAAAATAGATAGTGGTGATGACTAAGTAAAGGAACAGTTGGTCTCTTTCTACATTAAAGAAATGATCCATGCCTAAAGAATCAGTCTAACATGCCCCTACAAGATTGTGCGTCCATCGTGGATGTCACTCTTGGACCTGTGTAACAAAAATTGCTTTTGCAAGAGAGTCAGTAAGTTGGGCACTTTTATAGACATGAGAAACTCTTAATCATTGTTGTAGACTTGATTTCTCACAAAATGAAAGTCTAGTGCGAAGTGTTTCATATTGGAGTGGAAGACAAGATTGCGACATATACAAGTGACATTAATGTTTTCGCAGTAGATGGTTAGAGTTAAAGAGACAGGTTGATGGAGTTCTTACAAAAATTTAGTAATTCAATTGAGTTCAATAGTGGTGCCTATAATGGCTCTACATTCGGTTTCGTTTAAACTTTGAGCAATGATTTTCTATTTTTTAGAAGACTAGCTAATAGGGGAGCTTCTAATAAAGAAAACATAAGTAGAAGTGGACGTAAGATCATCAGAAATGCCAGCCCAGTTAGAATTTAAGAATGCATGTAAAGATGTGTTTGTAGTTTTTCTAAGGTGGATTCCATAATGTAGGGTGCCTTTGAGATATCAGAGGATTCGTTTGACGGCTATCCAATGTGTGGTAGAGGGGTTATGCATAAATTAGGATAGTTTATTTATAAGGAAAGAAATATTAGGTCGAGTAAGGGACAAGTACTAAAGTGAGCCAAGAATTTGTCAAAATTATGTTGCATCTATTTTGGGAGTGCCATCATGCAGTGGTTTTATTGGACATGGGAGTTGTCATTAGTTTGACATCAATCATATGTGCTTTGGAAAGGATGCCATTGATGTACTTATGATGAGACAAGAAGAGTCCCTGGGATGTTCTTTTAGCTTCGATGTCTAGGAAGTAGTGAAGAGGGCCAAGGTCTTTTAAAGAGAATCTAGAAGAGAGGGTTATAATAAATTGATGGACTATGTGGGGGTTATTGTCGGTGATAATAATATCATGACATAGACTAGCAAATAGATGAGGACAGAATCATTATGAAAGATGAACAAGGAATTATCATAGACTGAATTATGAAACTTTTTTGAAGAAGATAGGATAGTAATTTATAATACCAGGCTCTTGGAGCTTGACGTACACCGTAGATGGCATTGTTTAATTGACACACATATCTAGAATATTCTTTGTTTTGAAAACAACGAGGTTGCTGAATAAAAATAGTTTTAGTTAATATACCTTGGAGGAATGCATTGTTAAAGTCGACTTTATATAGTTCCTAACCACAATTAACAGCTAAAGTGAGAATTGTACGAATTGTGGTCAATTTAACAACAAGATTGAATGTTTCTGTGAAGTCAACACCTGGGCATTGGTAAAAGCCCTTGGCAACAAGGCGAGCTTTGTAACGAGATATAAAACCATATAGGCTAGTTTTGATTATGAAAATCCACTTGCAAACAACGATATTTTGGGTAGGGTTGGGAGGAACAAGTTTCCAGCTGTTATTTATGATAAGTGCATTATATTTCACGTTAAAGCATCACGTCATTGAGGATGTTGAAGAGCTTGTTTAACTGTGGTGGGTTCAAATAAAATGGAGGGCTGCTTTGCGGTGTGTAGTTTAAGTATTTGGCAAGGCCTCAAAATTCTTATTTTGGAGGTAGTGATAATGACACAAGAGGATTGATAAGGAAGTGTAATTGTAGTAAATTGCAGAGAGATGGGTACATGATGTAAAGGTAACGAGGTTTGATCATTGGTTAGTGGGGGGTTGTTAAGAAGGGTAAGAGATTTAATAAAGGGAGGAGAAGGTGATGTATTTGTTTGTTTTGGGGAGCTAAGATTGTGCAAGATTGATTTTTGTGGTTGTGAGTTAGTGGTTGTTTGAATGATGGGTACTGTTGGTAACATGTCAGGTGAGAGAACTAGAAGGAGAATTGAGGTTAAAGGCTGGAGATGGATCCTTAGGTGTAGATTTCAATGTAGGATACCATGTGGACAATTATTGGTGAGGTGGTTGTGTAGTACTTGTTTGTGAGGATTTAAAGGGAAACATTTGTTTATAGAATATTACATGCCTTGATATTGTTAGAGTAGGGCTTTAAAGGCAATCATGTTTAGCATTTTTGTACAAACTTTATTTTAATTAATAAAGAAAAAGGCAATTTTTATTAATTTGATATTCGTTTATATATAAATTAATATCGATCTTAAATCAAATTAATGAAGTCCATGATACAAAACATAGTATGAAGGAAATCATGATGAGATCATGATAATGAGATTCCTATCGTGTGCAATTATGTTAGTATCTAAATAATCTCTAGTAATAGGATTAATAAGATAGGACATTAATAATCCAGATAGACTAACACATGTTATACTCCTTGATTTGATCAAGAAGTGGATCTCACAAATTGTAAGTATGAGATGTTTAGAGTTAGCATGTAGATGCTTACTAAGAGTACTAAGTACATTAGATGACCCACTATGAGCTTCTCATATGGACGATCTATCAAATGTCAATGATCAATCTCTTCATAGCAATAGTGCAAATATCCTTAGACTTGAGGTACTCAAGGATATCTTGGATACTAATCCTATGCTTTGACATCATTCCTTATTACCTCAAGACGAGGTTGCTTTTAGGATGGTGATTGGGTACAACTATTAGTATTTGAAGGTAATTGGGTAGCCAATAAAGGGTTCACCACTCTTGATAGAACGAGATGATACCCATAGCCTCTTGTCGGGGTCATTACTCAGGAGTCTCTGGCCAGAGCAGTTATGTGTTATGAAGAGAGTCTTCAAAGACACCTAGAGTAATGAGATCCTAGGATAAGAACTAATATCCCTTGGACTAGATATGATGTATTCAGTCTAGTGAGAGTTGACATATAGCCTATACTCTGAACCAAGTGAGGTATAGTATGGTGAAAGGACGAATTGCACGATAGTTGTCTATGGAAACGAATTACACGGTAATTGTCTATGCTGGCTAGTTCCTACTAATTAATAATTAATTCCTACAAACTAGTTTATGGAATTTTTATTAGGCACATTTATAATGTGTATAAGATTCGAGAATTTTTCCAGAATTAATTGAATTTGATTCAATTAATAAATTAAGTCAAAGTCAACATTAGGCAGTTTTTTGAAAGCTAGTAGAGTTGAATTAATTAATGACTTATGGTGTATGTGTTTCGGTTATAAGACCTTAATAATGTTTTTATGAGATAAGAAATGTATTATTTTGATAGTAGTAGCATGGTTAGTGCACGTGCTTGAAATTAGGGTTTAAGAAATTTTCTAAACATCGAATTGGTCCTTTTAATGTCTAGTAGGTTAACTTATTTATTTTGATGATTTTTGCCGTCAAGATAATTTTGGCTTATGCCAAAATTATTTAGATAAATTTGAGATGACCTAGGGATATTATGGATAACTAATTGATGTATGGGAATTTTGGAAACCTTAGGGATTAATTTAGAATTAATTAAGTAGAGTATAACATTTCTAGTGTGACTAGAAAAAGGCACAAATACTAGAATTAAAGGTTTTAATTTAAACATCAAAATAATTGAATTTTAGGGTTCCTAATTGAATCATATTCATAATTCGAATTAGCCAAAACTAACTTTAGTACGCAATTCAGTTCAAGAGTTGAATCGAATCATAAACTTTTGATGTATAGTCAAGTCATAACCTCAATTCTCCTTTGTGTGATACATGCATTAGATACATTTGAAGGGTGGTTATGGATATAGGCTCAATTTAATTGAGTTATCCAAGTATTGATGAGACCAAAGAACAAATCCCTCAACCGGAATATTAGGACTTGTACCTTCCATTGATATGGCAAGAACCAGAGTTCTTTTAAAGTTGGGTTGTTGGACAAACCCAAGCCCGCTCTACATGAAAATATTTAAACCATGGAAATTAGATTTATAAATTAATGGGTTAGTCTTAATTGGAAGCATTGATTTGTTGGGCAAACCTAAGGTCAATGTGGATAGAGGCGAAGTTGGGTTATATACATGGGATGTAAACAAATCAAGAGTTGATAACCCAATGAGTGTGCTAAATCAACAGTTGATGGCACAAGTCGATAGTTGCATAATTAAATGTAATTGGTATGGATGATACCTACCGACTAACCTAAGGTGGCTTATTGGGCAAACCCAAGGTGATTCTTGATGATAGCAGATATCCACCCATTAAGAAAACTATAAGTTTTCTCAAATTTATAGTGAGGGCTATAGATTTAAATAAGAATAGTGGGAATGCATGTGATTAAAGTCCTTATCGATATGCATTAGTGTAAATTCTAACACATTCTCTTGTTCTTTTAGGTTATTGAATTGCCACAATGTCTTCATCAAGTGTGAACCTACACTCTCTATTAGACTCCAACAAACTCACAGGACCTAACTTCTTGGATTGGCTACAGAATTTAAGAATTGTTCTGAATTATGAAAAACTAGTATATGTC
>JANIIA010045404.1:0-29910 GCA_027478495.1 Erythroxylum alaternifolium
AAAGGGGAAACCACACTTAGGCCTTAGCTAACTGTTACCATTTAGAAGTGGAACCTAAGTCACCAAATATAGAGCCTAAGATTGGCCTAGATACATCACCAAATTTTCAATTAGCTCTAAAATCCCTCTTAACTCAATTCTCCTCCTTTTTATGCCTCTTTTTTGTCTTTCCTCTCTTAGAAGGGCAATGGTTTGTGACGACATCACTAGGCCAAGCACCAATCCATTTTCTTCCCATATCTTATTGGTTAAAAAGAAGGATGGATTATAGTTCTTTTGCATCGACTACGAAGTACTAAAAGCATTCACTATTAAGGATCCTTTTCCTTACACGATAGTCCAAGAGATCTAGGATGAAATCCATAAAGCTTAAGTTTTCTCTAAACTAGACCTTTGAGCAAGGTATGATCAAACTCATATCCTCCCAGTTGACATTGAAAAGACAACTTTATAGACCCATAAAGGCCAATTATAAGTACCTCATAATGCCTTTCGACCTATAAGATGCCCCATCAACGCTCCAAGCTCTCATGAATTCCACCTTCCATAATTTTTTATGGAGATTTGTTTTAATCTTCTTTGATGACATTTTTTATCAACAATGCTTTATAGTAGGAACATTTTCGACATCTACATGTAGTCTTCTTTACACTCAGGAACATCATCTATTTGATAAAATGGAAAAGTATGAGTTTGTTTGCTCTGAGCTCAATTATCTAAGACACTGTATTTCTAGCTAGGGAGTTTTTATAGATTAAAAAAAACCTCGATCATTTAATAATAGCATATGCTTACCTATATACATACCTTAAGAGGATTTCTAGGCCTTAATAGGTAAGTTTTTCGCTAACTACTATTTGTTTCCTTCTTTTTTAACTGACCTACTGCACAAGGATGCCTTCCTTTGGTCTTTTGTAGCTTATATCCAAAAATTAAAGAAAGCAATCACGAATACCCCAAATTTGGTTCTCTTTAATTTTATTGAGCTTTTTTTTGTACAAATGTATGCATTGGGTACAGGGATTGGAGCAATATTATCACAAAATGTCAATTCTTTGCATACTTTAGCAAATAAATGTCAGTCTGATTATAGTACTCCTTAGCCTATGCTTGGGAGAAGTTTGTAGGGATAGAGGCCATTTGCAAATGGCATCAATACTCACATGGTCATTGATTCACCATTTAAATGGATCAATAAATTTTCTCCTCTCTTCCCCACTCGTTAATCCAAACTTCAAAGCAGTATAAATGTCAACAAAACTTCTTAGTTTTGATCTTAACATCATTTATAAACTAGGGGTTGCCAATGGACCAATAAACTCTTTGTTGCACCTTCCTTAGTCTAATTATTAGGCTATATAGCTTCAATCACACCCTATTACTGCTCTTTGTGATGCCTTGCATCAATTTTATAAAGTCCATACCCCATCTACTATTTTTTTTCGGCAAAGTGCTGAAGCGACCCTCTAAACACCCAAAATACACCATATGAGATGAATTCCTATTTTTCAAAGGTCATTTGTTTATTCCATTAGAGTCATCTCTCCAATTGTTGATCATGATTAAGTTTCATTCGTCACTATAGGTGGCCATATTGGAGTGGTATGCACATTAGCCCATATTGTTAGCATCTTCTTCTAGCTTAGGCTTCGTAAGTCTATTAACGGTTTTGTGTCTTAATGCACTACCTGCCAGATGGCCAATCCCTTCAATAGGGCACCACAAGGTTTGTTACAACCTTTACCAATCCTAAACAAGATATGGGATTCTATTTCCCTTAATTTCATCACCCATCTCCCTCCCTCCTCTAGAAAAACTACCATCTAGATCATAATGGACAAACTCTCTAAGTAAACATATTTTTTGGCATTCAGGCCTCATTTCACAACTCTATAAGTTGCATAAATTTTTGTTAGAGATATTGTTAGCCTTAATTTTAGATCATAACCCCATATTTATGAACATTTTTTTGTGTGAGTTATTTCGACCTAAGGAGCTACTCTAGCCATAAGTAGTGCCTACCATCAATAAATGAATTACCAAACAGAAAAATTAAATTGTTCCCTTAAAGACTACCTCCACTGCTTTGTATCTGATCAACCTTGCTCCTGGCTTCAATTGTCTTAGGTTGAATGGTGTTATAGTTTGGTTTGGTAATCTACCATCCCTATGTCACCCTATGAAGTTGTTTTTAGCAAAGCTCCTCCTTTACTATTGGAAGACATTATAGGTTCATCTTTGGTTGCATCTATGGATGATTTACTTACATCTTGGACTACCTTTCTCTATATCCTTCGAAAGACTATCTTAAGAGCCCAGAATCACATGAATAATCAAACCAATTCCAACTGCATTGATGTTTCTTTTAAGGTAGACTATTGTGTTTTTTAAATTGTAGCCTTATGAATAATCCTCTTTGGTGCATCGTTAATCTAATAAACTCTCTCAACATTTCTTTGGACCTTTCAAAATCACTAAAAGAATCGGTCATATTGCCTATCGCCCTGATCTTCCATTTACTACCAAGCTCCATGATGACTTTCACATTTCCAAGCTTAAGAGTTGTGTGGGAAATGTTATCTTACATCAATCTCCTTTACCTATTGAATTTGTTGGATAGTAACCACTTCTCAGACCTGTTGTAGTGTTAGGATATTGTAAGGTTCTTTAACATAGCACTCATATCCCTCAAGTTCTTATTTGATGGTCGAACTAACCTAAGTCTGAACCACCTGGGTACTAGTCTAGGACTTTCTCTATGCCTTTCTATACTTTAATCTTGAGGACAGGGTTTCCTTTGATGGGGAGTGTAAACATCCCGCCTAACTAGAAATCCATGAAGCTCAACAGTAAATCCATTGTAGTCCCAACCCTTGCTAATACAGAGGAGTATTTATCAAGTAAAGAAGCCAATAAGCTTGGCTAATTAGACATGAGCAAAGAAAGAATGAAGAATTATAAGCTATCAATGTTGTTATAAGAAATATTTATTGTGTAGTTTGTTACAAATGACCATTTTATAATTGACTATATATGGGGAATGAAAGAAGAAAGGCAAGCAAGTAGACTCCTAATTATTATCTCTCATTCTTCTTTTCCCTCCTCTCTCTATCTCTATCTCTGCCTCTCTATCTCTCCCCACTCTCTCCTATATTCTCTTGACATCAGTCTTGGTGGCATCAATATTCTTATATAAGATCTATATTATAGAAGATATGATTCATATACCTTAATATAATCCTTTAATATAAAATCTCTATAACAAATATATATATAAATCTATATAACATTAAATTTGGCAAACAGGCTGGGTTTAGGTTGTTATAGAGTATGCTTGATCTAAAATTTAAAATTTTAATATATGTCTGGCCAAAGGTTCGATCGATTTTGAGGCATTCAGCTTGAGCCCAATTAAGCCTTAATATATTTAAATTTTAAGCTTGAACTTAAATTCGATTAAGTTTCAAACCGTTAAAGCTTAATCAAACTGTTCCATATCCAAAAATTCAAACAAATTCATCTTGAGCCTTTTAAAGGATCAAAAATACTTACCCCAATTTTAGATCTACAGAAACATATTTATGGTCATAATCATCAGCATGCATAACAATCATATATATATAACTCATTACTAGATGCTTATATTAAGAGGGGAATTTTTTGACTTAGAAGAAGAAATTGAGAGACTTAAAAGGGATAATACTTATTGATATTGATAACATTCCCCTTGATCCTGATATTGATGCATTGTTCAATAGTTTTAGCTTCTAGAATGATCTTCTTATCCAGAGCCCAATACTATAGGACATTGGATCAAGCTTAATTCATGGTAGACTTAAAGGAATGATTTAGAAAAATAAAAAATGTGTGGGAGAAAGAAGAGCTTTGCAACCCTAGCTTTACCATTAACATCTTCGTCATCAACCAAACCAAGTCATCTCCTCTCTTCACCACCAGTCCAAGGAATTTGATAGTGATTTTGATCAGCCACTCTCGTCTTCATCTTTATGCCTGCCACCAATAAGTGGAAGTTAAAGAAAAAGAGGAAACAAATCAAAATGTTAGAGAACATCGAGACACTGCTATTATTTTGAATGTATCCTTTAAATGATAAAGTGACATTTTGTTATCTGAATAAAAGGACGTAATTTTAAGACAATATATTAAACAGACTTTAGGCTAGACTAAGCTGAGAAATTCAAGCCTATTTTGAAGTATAAAATTTAAAAAGAAATTTCCAAAATATAACCGAAGCCTACTCAACTTAAGTTTACCCTTTTGACTTTGCGGCAAACTTGGTAAGGCTAAAATTGTCATTTCTAATAAGGGCTTCGTTTAAGAGGAAAAAAATGACATAAAGCCCTTAAAATTTAACATAGTATTATAACACAAAAACTTTTTTCTTAAACCATAAAATAAACTAACCAAATTCTTCATTCATAATTGGTCTTGAAATAATGGCCTAACCATGGATGACAAAATACTAATATTCTCACTATGAACCAAACTTCAACCTCGATCAAATCATTTGACCTAATAACTTAACATTTGGATTTAGGTCAAATGATACAAGCTTCAAGATCTAATTACGAAAGATTGAATTCCATATTGTAAGACTAAAAAACTTGTTTATTTAAATAGATAGAACTTAAAAGTTGATGATAATAATCCTAATTACTTAAAGTGGTGTATTGAGGATGTAATTGTGTGAGGATGGTTGCTATGCTAAAAAACCATGAAACTAGTTCTTCTTATCTTGTTCGTTAATCTTCAATCAGCCAATGAAATATGGGATAATGTCACCTGAACCTTTTATAAGCGAGCTAATGAAATCCAATATTATGAACTATATTGTAAGGCTATAAAGACAAAGCAAAATGGATGGTGTCAACATTTATTATGCTGAATTCAATAGTGAATGTAAGAAATTGATGAGCAACACCCAATCAAGATGGAATGTACCATATCTCCAAAATAGAAAAGAAGAAATTCAGAAAAAATTGATGTATGACTGTATTGCATGATTGGACGAGATGTTTGATCTATCCAAAAATGATATCATCTAGGTTAAACTTATCCCAGATATTGAGAAATGATTTAATGTTATTTGATGAGAGGCTAAACATCAAGTCACCATGCTTGAAAAAAGGAACATTAGTCAAGTCATTGACGACAAAAGTCTCCAAGACAACCTCATCTAACTCTCTCACTCCTCGAGCCACTAAAGAAGCAAAAAAGATAAGTTCCATTGTAGTCACTTAGTCCCATACCAAGACACTTGTTTTAAAATCCACAACTATATTAAATGGTTTCTAGAAAAACAAAAGCAAAATAAAATATGAAACAATAAACATCTAGCCTGAGCAGAAGCAGTGAATACAACTAAATTTGTTCCTAGTGTAGTGATTGGGGCAACCGAGCAAAATGATCATTACTAAAATGGGTGAATTACTCTCTTTAGTCAACTGCATTTCCTTGAATGATTCTACCATCTCAAGTAACAATGAAATTGTTTTTTCTTCATCTACGACTTATGATTCGAGTTGGATCATTAACTTAAGTACCATCTACCATATGATTTACAGTAAAATTCTCTTCCAATATATGACTTCTCTTTTTAAAGATAACCTCATGGTATACACTGAAGTAGATTCTATATCCCTTACCATTACTCTTTCACTATATAATTGATTATTTGTTCCTACTCTATCAAATCACTTACTATCAGCTAGTAAAATTACAAAACAGTTGGATTGTATGTATTAATGTTTTCATAGTTTTCTTGCTTCATAATAATCAGACTCAAGAAATTATTAGGCAGGGTACTAAAAGGAGGAGACTATAATATATGGATGATGTTGTTTTAATCATATTCATCAAGTTCAGAGTCACAATGATAATATTGAAAGAATATCTAGTTTCATATCTCATTTTCTTATTTGGAAAAATTATATCTATCTTTATTTAATGGTATTTCAATAACTTCTATTTTTAATTTGGATGTTTTCAATTTAGCTAAAAGTCACTGCACTTCATATCTTTTAAGTTTTAATAAAAGAGAAACTACATTTGAATTAATTCACTCTGATGTTTAGAAACTTGCCTCAATTACTACTAAATCTAGAATTTGTTGGTTTATTACCTTTGTAGACAATTTACCATTCATTAGACACATACTATGCAACACAAGAGTGATATACAAAATATATTTATAATTTTTTATCACATGGTTCACACTTAGTACTCCCATTCAGTTAAAACCATTTAATTAGACAATGATGGATAATACCTTAACTTTGAACTTTCATTTTTTTCTAAGATAATGGTATTCTTTATGAAACTATTTGTTTATATACTCTACAACAAAATGTTCCAAATTGTAAAAATAGTCATATACTTTAAACCACTAAAGCTCTTCTAATTAGTGTGACTATTCCTTAAATTTATTGCGATGATGTCATGACATATGTAATTGATCTCATATATTGGATGCCAACATGAGTTCTCTCTTTTTGCATTCCTCTATAGATATTTAATTAGCAAGTTCATACTTCATCCTTACTATAACTATATCTTTATATGTATTTGGATCTATTGCATTTGTTCACCTATAGAAAGACTAACATATAGATCAAATACACCTTCCCTGAAACAAAATATTTTTTCATACAGATGAATTTACCTCTAGTCCTTGGGGAAGTTTGCAACATGATGGCTACAATTGGATTAATCTTAGAAAATCACTAAGTTATCTAGTTTAATGGGAGTTTAAAATCCCACTATTTAGGACTTATGATCGCTCTTAATTTACATATTATATAGAATTTTAAACTTAAGTTTGTTGAATTTAGTGAAGAACAAGATAATCATGATGAAGCATCCCCCTTTAGCCTCTTCTTTTATTAAGTACTTTTAAAGATAAAATCAATACTTTTAAGGTAAGTGCCCTTCATTACTTACTCTATCTTATTCTTTACCTTCCAAACAAAATCATAGAAAACCACCTAACTAGTACTCTCTAGATGAAAAAGTGATATATGCAATCATATAATATGCCTCTATATATAGGTTATGACCATAACATTAAGATTTTATGAGTGAGATGTCAAATATAAAAATACCTATGAAGGTAGAGGAAGCTGTAAAAATCCAATATGGCAAAGGTAATTTTAACTGATATGCACTACAAAAAAAAAGGAATATGGAATATTGTATCACTCATTTCAAGAAAAATTTCAGTGTGCTACAAATGGATATTCACCCTCAATCATAAACCTATGGAACAATTGATTGGTATAAGATAAGATTAGTAGCAAAAAGGTATATATATTAATTTAAGGTTGATAATTAGGAAACTTTTGCTTTAATTACAAAAAGGAACACCATCATATTCTTGTTGTCCTTGGTAGTAAATTTTGTTTAGCCTTTAAAATAATTTATTGTGAAGGACGTATTCTTCTATAGAGATTTGTGAGAAGAAGTTTATATGCATCTTCCACTTATGTTCAATATTCCGTAGTCTAGTGGAAAAGTGTGTAGATTATGAAAAGGTTTTGTATGACTTGAAATAACTGACAAAGGTATGGTTTGGGAGGTTTACAAATACTATAAAATGAATTAGTTATTACCATGGTGACTTAGATCACACTTCATTCTTCAAAATAAGAATGAAAAAGTTACGTTGCTCATTATTTATGTAAATAATATGATTGTAACTATAGACAGCATAAATAGACTGTAAAAGCTTCAATAAAGTTTATCTTCTAAATCTAAAATGAAAGATTTAGGAGGACTGGAATATTTTATGGGGATTAAAGTTGTAAGATCCAAAGATGTTATATATGTCTCAATAAAGGTATATATTGGATCTCTTATTTGAAATTGATATGTTAAAATGTAAATCAATAAATACTCTTATTGTTTAGAATCATCCTCTTGCTTTTTACTCACTAAAAACAAGGAAAGGTACCAATGATTGGTAGGAAAATTAGTGTATATGTCATACATACATCAATATATTGCATACATTGTTAGTATGATAAGTAAATTCATGCATGCTTTAAATGAATCTAATAAGTAATAAAAATAAAGAGTCAATAAAATAAGTGAATAAATTAAAAAAGTAAAAAGAAATAAAATAGATAATAATGGCTAGATTAATAAAAGCAAGGTCTTCCTAATATTATAATCCCCAGCAGTAAACCTAAATACTTGATCAAATGTAATTTTAAATCGTAAGTGCAAAATATAGCTGTAGTGAGCATTGGCAAGTACAACTCAATCCTATGAGGATTACAGGTATTAGTAATAGTCTCTTTTCTATTTTATAAGGTGATGATTTAATTTAATACTAATTAAAACTAAAATGCAATAAAATAATGAATCAAGACAAATATAATAAAAAGACTAATCCAATATCAAATAATTAATAACTAGGTAATGAATCCCCCTTAGATATCTTAAATGTTAAACCTTTTATCATGCAATTCAATTATCGATTATTAAACTGTAGGGATTCCTTTCTGATGTCAATATCTTTCTCAATATTATTAACGAGTTTGATTAACTAAAATCTCTTTCTAATTAAAACCTATAAGATCATATTACATCGATTTATGAATTTGTCTATTAGGTTTAACCATAATCCAGAGGATTTATGTCGACCTATCTCTAGGTTTGCATGTAAGTCCTTCCAATTATGATAGATCTATTGATACAAAAAGATCTCTAAATTTCAATCATATGAAATCAAATATTAAACTAATATCCTGGACATATTAATTTAATAATAGAAACATATAATTGAATCTCATGAATCAATAAATAAAATTGCATTAAATAAAGGATGAAATCATAGTATCCATCATAACTTAGAGTTTATCCTACCTAGACTAAACAAACTTGGTTCATAAACAGAGAAAACAAGACAAATGTCAAAATTTTAGAAGAAGCATTAAAAAGAAAAGAATCCATATTTATACATATCCTCCTTCTCTATATGAAATCCCTTTAAATCTTGATGAAAGGCTGCTCTTTATCAGATCTCTTAAATATTCTTCATGTTTTCCTTGTTTTAGGTTCAAAATCATGTCTTTTACTCTAACTTTGGTTGTATCCTTTGAATCTGGTTGCTTCTTCTTCATCTCCTCTTTTTAACTAAAGTTTATATTATGAAACTAGAGTTTATGGATTATACATGGTGAGTTATATGGCTATATGTATTACCGTTTATCTTAAAAACCCTTCAAAATTGTAACTTTACACATTCAAAAGAGCTTACAGAGGCAACGTACGTGATGATATATGTATCTTCACACAGGTAAAAATAACATCTTTGAAGCTTTACACGTTTATAGTCTCTTACAAGGTCCCTATTTATAACTGTGTATGTTAATCACACGGACATGTATATTTTCACATAGGTATGTGTCTCTAAAATATCTACAATTATTCTATTTTATGTTATGCTTTGCCTTGAATTCTTCTCTTTTTGATTCATGAAGGTAATTGAGACTGAAAATATACTTGAAACAAAATAAGTACCAAAAGTAACATAAAACTCTCAAATAAAAGCAAAACACACTTAATATGGGCATACAACATAGTATAATATTCATTTATCAAACATCCTCACATTTAAGCTTTTGATTGTCCTCCAGCAAATTATAATTTGAATCATCAATCCTAAAAACATCTTATTAACCTCAACCTATCTATCCATACCTTAAATCATTATATTATATTTATCATATTAACATATAATTACATTCAAGTTATCCTAAAACCAATATTTATAAGCCAGTATCAATAACGATCATATTGATAATCTTTTTTAAATCAAAAGCATAAATTCCATACCCTCACAAAAGATTCACTTATTGTACTCAAATGTTTATGGTAAAAAAACATAGCAAGCTCTCAAATCACTACATAGAAGGATTTTTAACCAAAAGCTTGCAATAAAGTCATATCTCCTCCACTTACAAGTAAACTAGAAATAAAAATTAAAAGGTCTTTTGAATAGGATGTAATAAAGCTTAGGAAAAGTTATGATAGGGATAAATAAAAAGGATAATAATGTTGAAGGAAATTCACATAAACAAGATTGATTAGAACTTAGTTTTTCATAGCATAGCTCCTTCAAATAATAAATTCATTGGTACAACATTAATTCTTTTCACTCTCTAACGAATATCACAACATTTTTCTTTTCTTTTTTTCTCTTTTTTAATATAGTTATAACATACAATTTCCAACTTTTGAACTTTTTTGAGCAATTTTAGAGAGAACATAAAATTACACAACTGAAGCACTCAAGAAGAAACAAATTTCACGATCACTATTAACCAACCATTGTAGAAATATCAACCTTTTCTTTAACATTCTTATTATAACCAAAGTTTCAAGCAATTAAGTAAATGCAAATTCTTTCAGGGTTCATCTATCTAGAAAAATATTGCATCCAATAAGATAAAATAATGAAAGGTTTTCAAGAAAAATATGGTAAAGGCTATCAATGTGGTTATAGTCAATCAAGAAAAATGCTAAGTCTCAAAAGTCATTACTCCTAAGGGACAAAAATGGTTTGGATAATAATCAAAGAAAATAAGTTAAAACAAAGGGTTAAATTTAAGCGCCTTTATCATTTTAATGTCCCTAGTTTAAAAAATATGGTATTAAAATGAATAATTAAAATAAGTTTTAGAATCATCCAACCCTGTATGATAACACACACCAAAGAATAAAAGAGCATAAAATAACGATGTATTTGCTCTTAGGCTCAAAAGCTAATAAATAGGCTTAATATGTGTAAATAATATGTAATTTTTATTCAAATTAACTATCTCAATGATCACTAAAAATATAGATTATAAAAAAAGTCTATTATAACTTTTCATCATTTTGAATACTAATTTAATTTGATAATTAATAATAACCTAAAGTGTTTTGGACATATTTTAATTAAATCGGATTGTCAGTTAATAAAAATGAATAATAAAGACTATAATAAGCTTAACAATTTTGAAAATTGAAAGTTTTTCATTAACCCCTTCTCCACATTTAAAATTGTACATTATCCCCAATGTACGCAATAGAAGTATGAAATAATAAAATAACAAAATAAACATCAAAGTTGAGCAAGGTATATTTTGGTACTTCCCTGAATAATAAAATTTACACATTCTAAGTGCGGTGAAGGGACCATATGATATTATAATAAAATAAATAAAAATAAGAAAATATATAAGTAATGAAAGAAATAAAAGAAAAACGTTAATATAACATCCATACTGCCTCTATAACTATCAATTTATCGATGAGTCTTGTATATTGTTCATCAGAGGATCTTTGGATCTTTGAATAGTGTCTAATTGTAAAGTCAAAGAAGATGCTGCAGTTCTAGATGGTGGAGGTGGTTTGGACATCCCAAGGTATCCTGCCATTTGCCATAAGACATCCTCTATCTATCTATATAGAACTCTTATCTTGCTATATGCTCTAATAACTCCAGCTGGTTCACCTGGATAGGTGTTGGACTCCTAACATTTACCCAATGTACTTCTTTAACCAAGCAATCTTCAACTAGTCTCGATGTCCAGCTGGTGTAGGCATCCTGGGCAATCTTGCACTAATAAATAAGTTTGAGTTCTCCGCCTATGCTGCTCCTCCCATCTATAATAGTGGTGAGCCCTATCTTAGTGGGCTATTTCACTATATAAGGGTGATCCTTATCTGCTCCCAAAGTTGTCTGCTTGTCTGGGACCCTAGTCAGTTGGTAGAAGTCTCCCACATACCATATGCGTATTCTACATAACATCCAAATTGAAGGCGACCATGGTATCGAGTAGCTTCATTAATGGTAACATCCTAAAGACTCCCATCCCTGTAGCTAATCACGTCACATAATCCCAATGTATATCATCTATATCTTTTTCTCAATTTGACATTAAGAAAATTAGACTAATGCGTACCCCAAGTGTATTAACATTATCTCGCTCATACTCCATAAATAGAATATTTCTATTTTCCTAACAACTCCAAAATTATCACCTTGTCTACTCAATGTATAACTCAGGAGGTCGTGGCTATACCCATGTTAGGGATTTCATAAGGTTAATGCGTTAGACTTACTTAGGTCGTAAGTATCCTTATTGCTGATGATGCACCAAAAGTGATAGGTATACATCCCGTATAAGAAATCTATTTAAAGACTCCCATGCTCCTGTGTCTCCATAAAGCCCCGATCGTAAAGGTGTATCATCTCAAAGATGTCCATATAGCTCATCCTCACCATCTCTCCATATATCTTAAACTAGATCATATTTGGTCGGTCCCAATTATGGCAGCCCTTTTCCAAGAAGAATATAGAGAGCACCTTAAGCTTAAGCTCCTAATATATGGGCTCCACACTCTTTAATAATCAAAACCAAGCTTAAATATTAATCAATTCTCAAAACCGCTAGGCCAAGTCAATATGTTCCAACGCCTCCTAATCGATACATTTGTCGGTCCTAAATCTATTGTCTTTAAGTTGCTGAAATTGCTCTTCATAGGCCTTGACATTAAAGAGTAACATCTGATGTTGCTCAGGCATATATAATGCAGTCGATTGCATTGGTGGTGAATGAGTTCCACTCAAGTCTCTAGATGACCCCTCTCCTCTTTGTCTCTTCATCGGTACTCCTTTGCTCTTTGTTATTGTGTGGCTTTTGTTCTTCTCATCATTGTACCTAAAACTAAATTAAGTGTGAGAAAATAATAGGTATAAATATGAATAAAAACTTTTCCCCACACTTAATTAGTATGTTCATTGCATTTTATAATTATGAAAAACACACAATTAAAAATTAAATTAAATTATAAAAATGTAATTAACAAAATAATTAGAAAATTAAAATAATAACAAAACTAATTAAAAATGAAAATAAAAATAACCTTAATATGCAATTACTAATTCATTTCCTAAAATTGAAAGTTTAAAGAACACAATTTTATAAATAAACTTATGCTAAAAAAATTGAAACCTAATTCATGAAAAATACTAAATTGAAACGAAATTAAACTAGGAAATAACATCTAATTACTAGAAAAATAACAAATTGAACCTAATCTAACAAAATTCATCATATAGGGGGAAAAATTCACAAAACCTAAAGAAAATCTCATCCAATTCCCCTGCAATCCATCAAATTAATCCAATAATTCATATAGAGTGAAATTCAATAGCAAAATTCACAAAACCTAAAGAAAATCTCATCCAATTCCCCTGCAATCCATCAAATTAATCCAATAATTCATATGGAGTGAAATTCAACTTGTAATTGAAAATCAAACACAAAATTAGGTGAAATCAACCCAAGATGCAAAAATTATGTAACTATAGTGTTTTAGGGATGAAAACCCTAAAATTGATAAAATAGCCTAATTTTCAAATTTAATTCACATAGAAAGCAGGAAAAACTTACTTGGATGTTGCAAAATCACTAAAAAAAATGCTAGGCAAGGCTGAAGAATGGATAGGCACAACAAGTGGGTGGCAAATGAGGGACAGAAAGAAAACATGTCTAATGTACTTATATGGTCATTTACACGACTGTATAACCAACCATGTAAGTAACTGTGAATTGTAACTTCAAACATAAGCATGTGACTTTTCATGAACTTATACGATTATATACTTGGTCATGCTTAACCATGTAAGTCACTTTCCAGGTAACTTAAGATACACAAGCGTATCCCACCACCATGTAACTCATTGTAAACATGTGGAAATTTTTTAAAAAAGCTTTAAGACTGTATATGGCTATGTAGGTCACTATAACTGTGTAAAACATGTTGAATTGAAATTTGAAACTTAAAAATTTCATTCAAAGTCACAAAAGTTAACAACATATACCAAACAAAAAAAATTTACTTAATCGAAGGAAGATATTTTATAACCTAGCATAAAACACACTAAAAAGAATGATGAAATCTTAAACTAAATCTAAAAAATAAACAAAATAAGATAATAAAATAAAATAAAATCAAAACTATCCTAATTCTTGGGTCAAAGTAGCACTTGTTTAATTTCTATAGCTCAATTTCTATCGCTCAATGTACTATCATGCTTTAAGGTGGCTTAGTTAAATTAATATCCTCTATACTACTATTAAGTTCACCTCCAAGATATAATTTGAAACATTGGCCATTCACTTTAAAGTTACCATTGTATGGATGACTTACCTTAATTATATTATAAGGAAATGTTTTCTCCATAACGAAGGGTCCGAACCATCTTGATTTAAGCTTATTTGACAATAATCTTAGGTGAGAATTGTATAAAGGAACTTGATCGCCCTCCTTAAATTGCTTGGACTACTTGATCCTCTCATCATGATATTTCTTATTTCTTTCCCTGTACATTTTAGAGTTCTCGTGGGCCATCAATCGCCATTCTTCCAATTTATTAACTTGTAACTTCCTCTTCTCACCTATAATGGTCCAATATGCCTTATATTCTAATTTCATGGGTAAATGACATGATTTCCCATAGACTAGCTTGTAAGGTGTAGTGCCAATTGATGTTTTGTATATTATCCTACAAGCACATAGAGTATCATTTAAATCAATTGACCAATCTCTCCTCTACTACTTTATAATCTTTTCCAAATTTTATTTTAAATCCCTATTAGCTATCTCAACTTCACCACTAGTTTGAGGATGATATGAGTGGCAATTATTCCAGACTTTTAAGTACCTTTTAAGATTGTACAATACAAAAATATGTGCCCCTATCACTTATAATTGCTTTAGGTTTGTCAAAATAAGAAAATAAATTTTTTAGGAATCTTATAACTACCCATGCATCAAATTCCTACAGCCAAAAAAATCCATCTAATTAATCTCAACTTGGTGTCTCGTTTATTCAGCAGTTACCTTAATGCAGATTGGTATAAATAATAACTTTAGACAAGATTAAATAAGATCTAAATTTATCTAATGCAAAAATATCAACTAGTAATTATTTTTCTATCATAGTATAATTTTTCTGAGCATCCATCAAAGTTTAGCTATCACAGTAAATTGGCTAAAAAAGCTTACCTTTTACTATCTAAATACTACACCTAGTGTAAAATCACCTGCATCACACATTAACTTAAAAGGTAAATTCTAGTTCAATGCAACCATAATCGATGCATTCGTTAACTTTTCTTTTAAAATGTTAAAGGCATCTAAACATTCTTGAGTAAAGTTAAAACAAGCATAAACTTCTCCAGTAATTATGTTAAAGGCCTAACACTTTTAGAGACGTCCTTAATAAACCTTCTATAAGAACCTGCATGACCTAAAAAACTTCTAATAGCTTTAACCAAAATGGGGATTAATGGCTTCTCTATAGTTTCAATTTTTGCTTTATCTACCTCAATACTCCTGTTTAACACCAAATTAGTTTCCTCACACCTCTCCAGCAATCTTTCCAAATTATGGAGGCATAAATCAAAATAATCACCAAAAATAGAAAAATCATCCACAAATACCTCCATTGTTGAATATGGCCCTTTTATATTCCTTAAGCACATTTAGCAACTTTCTTTTTGATCCACCTTTAGAGTTGGATCAATAATCATAAGAATTTTTTAATCCTTTTTAAGAAATGCGTATTCCAAGTGATCAGTAGCCTCTTCAACTCCAACTCTAGCATTCTTTAATGGAGGTGTTCTCTTTACTTCTATTGATCTCTTTAAACTCTTTCTTTCTATTCGCTGGTCTTTATAGGATTGTCCCCCTCTTCCTCCTCACCTTGAAGTATAGCTAGCTCCAATATGTCCTTATTGGCTATTTGAATACTCATCATAGTGCTTTTGGTTCCATTAATCCTAGTTTTTTTAACATATTATAAGGCATTAGATTTATGCTAGCCCCTAAATAAGCTAAAGCAGATTCTACTAGTAAATTACTGATTAAATAAGGGATAGTAAAATGCCCAGATCTTTAAGCTTATAGGGTAATTCATTTTATAGAATTGTCAGGCATTCCTCATTTATTCTTATCGTAGCTAGCTACTCTAACTTCTTTTTATTATACAACAACTCCTTCAAAAATTTTGCATACTTTGAGATTTGTAAAAGAGTCTCAATAAAAGATGGGTTAATGTGAAGTTTCTTAAAAAGTTCAAGGAAATTAACAAACTATTCATCCATGCGATCTTTCTACAATTTAGTAGGGTATGTGATGGTAAGTTAGAATTCCAAGACTCTTAAAGGCACTATATGTCTTTAGATTTCTCTTGACTCTTTTTTTCATTCTCCTTTGCAACTCAGTTCTTGTTATCAGTTTGCACTTCCTTTTCGCTCCTAAGGATGACTACCTTCACCCTCTTTAGGATTTATGGTCATTCAAAAATTAACTTCGCAAGATGGTCGTTCTGAGTTTCCAAGTTATATATAGAAGCTTCTTGATTCCTCAATGACGCCTTTGTGGATTGAAATCTTGCCTCTGAATGGTAAAACATTTCAAACATGATATCCTCCAAGCTGGACTTCTTTTTTTAAGGTGATTGTTGTTAGAATCTTGGTGGAAGATTGAGGACCTCAACTGTCGTTGATTCCCCTAAGAAAAATTTAGGTTATTCCTCCATGTGGGATTGTATGTATTACTATATAGATTATTTTGGGGTCTAGGTGTTATACCCCGAACTTTTCTTAGAACTTAGAATTATTAGATAAGAAATTGTTGTCTTTTAGTCATGAGTAAAATTAGAAATTTTGAATTAGAAATTTATGGAGTTAATTTAGGAATATTTTTTAATTACATATGGTTGCATGGATTAAATGGAAGTGTTAGAATTAAGTTAAGGAGTTAGAAGGTATTAGAGTAAATATGGAAGGGTAAGTTTGGAAAGCTAGAAGTTGTCTTAAATTTTATAAGAAAAGAAGGTGAAGAAAGTCGTGTAAGAAAGAAAAAAAGAGACAAGTCATAGAAGAACCTAGAAGAAACTAGAGAAAGAAAAAGAAAGTCATGTAAGGGAGAGACTTGTTTGAAAGGTTAGGAAAAAGAGAGAGTCGTGTAAAATAAGAAAGAGAGAGAGAAGAAAAAAATGTAGAAATAAGTAGAAAAAGAGAAAAAGAAAACAGAAATAGAAAAAGAAGAAGAAGAAGATTCAGCTGAGTTTTTTTTTAGGTAACCTCTATCTTTTATTCTTGTTTTGATAAAAGAAGGAAGTAGAGAAAACAGGTTTTATGTGCTGAAAATAAATAGAGAAAGAAAAGGAACATGAGCTTTATGTTCTTAGATTTTCATGAACTTTTAACTAGATCTTAGTTCTTATAGCTTAAATAAACTAAAAGTAGATTAAGTCTAAGCTTATTTTTGGATAATAGAGCTTTATGAAAGTTCTATTCGTGTATGTTGATTAAATGAAAAGGTCGAAATCATGAACAAGAGGAAAGACAAGTTTGAGCTTGGATTTATAAGAAAAGAGGTGGGTAATATGTTTATAGTTTTTGTGATAGGTTATATTGTTTGATTTTTGTGTGTATAAATGCTTGTCTTGAATTATTGTGAATGTGGAAAAAATGTTCTGTGAATTTATATCATGTTTGCTTTGTAAGAATTCTGCTGCTTTTGTGATAATGAAAAACAAAAAACTTAAGAAGCATGAAAATATGAATATGATATAAAATTTGTAAGCGTTGGAAAAATTTGCTTGTGTGGGCAAGAGACACCATTCTGTTCGTCACATGCACATTGACCTAAAGTCTGCTCCCGGCTACCCACTTGTAGCACATGAGCTTTGAAAAATGGGCTCATTTCGTTTATGGTGTAAACTTCAGTTTCTCCATTCTGTTTTATGGGATTCTCTCGAGCCATATTGTTTGTGCATTTCATTGTGATTTATTTAGCATGATATATCATTGAATGCTTTGTTTTAATGGTTGAAAAATACATGATATGATTTATGTGATAGCATTTTTTTATTACATGTTCTGTGAGCTGGAATTGTGAATGTGTTAAAACAATTTCTAGATTAAAGTGCTATATATGTATATATATGTGCTTCATTGTTTATGGCTCATCACCGATGGCTATAAATGTATTAGCCACTCAACTTCCTAGCTCACCCCATCATTTTCCACTTCTCAGGTGCAAGAATCAGCAGATCAATTGTGAACCTTGCAAAAACTTTGACAAATCTCCAAGAAATATTTCATTTGTAACTAAGTTAGTTTGAATCATTTTTGGTAACTTTATAAGCATGTTAGGTATGAGCATCAATGTTGTATTTTTGTATTATGCTACTGATGCGACTATCGTTTGCAATTGCAGAAATGTACATATTCTGTTTTATTTGAGAAATGAATGATAATAAGCATCGTAGAACTTCTGTTTTGTATATAAGCAGAAATTTCTTCTCTATTAAGTGTTCATTATGTTGGGAATAAATTATTAGTTATTTAATGTCTTTTGAATAAGTTTTTCCGAAGCAAATGGTTATACTGGGAGTTTTGTATGTATGGATTGTACTATTGATTTTCGAGTCTTTTGAAAATTTCATAGAAGTATATACAGATAGCAAAAAGGAAAAAAAAGGGGAAGAAATGTGTTGTGAAACTTCAATGAATAAACTATATTGATCTAGGCAAAATTTGACAAATTTGTCTTTATGAAATTTTAGATCTTTCTCTTAGCTTTCTAACGACATAAAGTTTGTAATTTTTGGACTGCGGGATTGAAAGTTATGATGAATTGAAGTAGGAGTGTGTAGTCATCGTGCACAAGCACGATCGCGATAACCACATAATTCATCAAATGTCGCGATCGTGCTTGCCCAACTTCTACCTCTCACGACCGTGACTTTTCATTGTCATGTTCGTGACCTTTTTAAGTCACGCCTATGACTTTTCTATTTCTTTTACTTATGTATTTATTTATTTGTTTGTTTAATTGTTAACTTTGTCGCCATGAAATAAGAACCGAGACCTGGGGCCAACAATAAGTACCAAAGTAAAGCACGAGGAATGTTTTAGTGACCCTTCTTGCATCACAAAATTCCTTTCGAGAAATTAGTGTATTGTTCTTAAACTTACACCAAACTATTTGGAGGGAAGATATGGAAAGAGAAAGAATGAAGTTATTTGTTTTTCTTTTGAATATTCTCCTTTTTTTATTATATTCTTGTTTATCCTAAAGATTGAGTGTTCTGTACCCAAAACAAGAATGTATCTAAGTGGTAGAATAATACACTGAGTGTGCTTTAGTCTTGTTAATTCTTTGTTTTAGGGTAAGTAGAAGAGTGAGAATGCAAGAAAGTAGTCTTAATCATTGTCTAATGCTTTTTAGTCCTTCCATTAATCAACTCGAACAAAAACTCCAGCTTACTCAAAATTTAAAATCTGTCTATTTTATATGTTAAAATAAAGAAATTTTCATTTCTAAATGCACTTGTGAATTAGCCTACAACAAGGCTTCAAATTAGTTATTAATATATTTTATGAAGAATTTATAAGTAAAGTTGTTTATGAGCTTAAACAGACCAAACTAGTTAACACATATTTTTTTTGGAATCCACTGAGAAATTACTTCCACCAAACAACTTATAAGGAAGATATGGAAAGAGGATAAAAAGAATGAAATTGCAAAACTGTATTCAAATGGTCTTGGGAAAGAACTCAAAATTAACTATAGAGTTTAAATAATTATATTGTATGTTCTTCGAAAGGGCTACGCTCATGCATGTCATTATGATCTAGAATTTTAACCATCTGTAAGACTACATATAGAAATTCTTTTTATAAGAATGTTGACCCAAAAGCTACTTTATGATTACAATCTCAGCATTAAAACTAGTGCTCTGTACTCTCTGCTCTTATTCTTCAAATATTGCTAATTCCTATAGGGTTATGCTTTCTGGCCTTAGCAAAAACATTTGTCTCCATATGGTATAATGCAGACCAAGAAAAACAAACGAACAGGAAAAATAGACAAATAAAATGAGAACAGGAAGCAGCCCAAGCAAAAGGACACAAACAAAAAGTACAGCATGAATAATAAAAACAAAAATTGGATATATCAAGAGCTTAATTAAATACTAATTAAGAGAAGATTATATAAGGAAAATATCTACTTTTCCGTATGTGTTAAATGGTTCATTGTTTCTCTACTTATACAATGCAAGAAGGATAATAAAGTAAAAGAAAAAAAGCTCCTAGAATATTTACAGCTAGCTTCATTCTAGCTCTTTCATCTATGCCATACACATGTCTTGTTTGATTTGTCTTATTTTTAACACTCCCTTCTTAAGACAAAGCCGGTTCATTCAACTCTTGAACCTCTTCAACTAATGTTGTCTTGTCCCTTTAAACTTCTTTAGTTGAAAATGGTTCTGTCTTGTTTTTTTCAAAGACTTTACCTCAAGTTGAGAGTCTGGTCCCACTTCCTTTGCTATATGTCTCCTCGAAAACAACTTCTTCTTTCTTTCTTTATAACCTTAAAAACAACTACTTCTTCTTTCTTTCCATGTAATGCCGCTTCTCCTCTCTCATCCATCTATGGTTTCGAAAAATAACTTCTTCTCTTTCTTTCTCTGTAACACCTCTTCTCCTATCTCACCATCTATGGTTTCATCTTGTTAGTGCTTCATTCGGAACAGTAAGTGGTGGTATGTAGATGAGCTGAGAGGCTTCGTCAACAGATCTGCTACTTGCTCTCGAAAGAAGTTGTGTTTGAGTCGAACAAAGCCTTTCAGTACCTGATTCCTCACGACATAGCAGTCGATCTCAAAATGCTTTTTTCGTTCGTGGAAAACCAGGTTTGCCACAATGTGCTCCGCTGCTTTGTTGTCGCAACTTAGTGGGATGGGAAGCTGGAAATCGACTTGAAGATTCTCAAACAGGTATGATACCCACTGTAATTCTGATACTATTGCGGACATACTTTAATATTCCGCCTCTGCTGAAGACTTACTCACCGCTTTTTGCTTCTTTGTTTTCTATGAGACTAAGGCAGAGCCGAGGAAGATGCAGAAGCCAGTGAGAGATCATCGAGTCATTGGGCAAGAGGCCCAATCAGCATCACAAAATGCTTGGATCTGGAAGCTACTCCTTCTTGCGAAGAAGAGCCCTTGCTTGGGAAAATTGCTTCAGGTATTTCACTAAGTGTAATGTTGCATTAAAATGTGTAGTCCAAGAGTATTGCATGAATTGGCTTAAACATTGGGTAGAATAAGACAAGTTAGGTCTCGTAAAGTTTAGATAGAGTAGCCTGCCTATTAGGCTTCTGTACTGCTCAAGGTCGGATAAAATTGTGCCTTTCTTTATATTTAGCTTCAGGCCAATAGGAAGTGGAAAATTCTTGCCTTTTGCTTCAAGCATATTAGTGTCTCTCAATATGTCATGTATATATTTGTGCTAATTGATGTACATACCTTCATTCAAACTAGCAATTTCGACCCCCAAGAAATAGCGAGTCTGCCTTAGATCCTTTATAGTGAAGGCTCTGTGTAGGGCCTCTTTTACATCCTGAATGCCTGCATCACTTTTACCTGTTATTAGTAGATCGTCTACATACACAGTTAGAGCTATAAAGTCATCTCCTGTCCCTTTTGTAAATAAATAGTGGTCTGCCTCGGATTTGTTGAAACCGATTGAATGTAGCTTAGCACAGAACTCCTTATTCCATTCCCAGCCTGCTTTAACCCATAACAACTCTTGTTTAATCGGCAGACCTGATGTTTACCAGCTTTATCATAACCCTCGGTAGGTTTTAGGTATAACTCCTCTTCCATATATCCATACAAATAAGCATTGTTAATGTCAAGCTGGTAGATAGGCCAATCCTAGCCGCTGCAACAGCAAGCAAAATCCTTATAGTAACCATCTTTGCCACAGAGGAAAAATTATCGTGATAATCAATCCCGAATTCCTGATTGATTGTACCCCTTAGCCACCAATCTCGCTTTGTACTGGTCCCCGGTGCCATTAAGGTTATATTTGACTTTATATATCCACTTGGTGTCAATAGTTCTTCTTCCTTCTGACAATGAAGTTAGAACACAAGTATTGTTTTCTTCTAGGGCAGCAAGTTCAGCATCCAATGCAGCCTTCCATTTTTTGTCATTTCTGGCTTTACTGTATGATTTGGGTTCCTAGATAACAGACACGTTTGTAACAAAACTGACATAATTTTCATTAAATGTAGGTACTTGAGTCATGAAGGGAGGTGTGATTTCTGTGGAGTAAGTAGAAATGTTTTGTGGAATGGAAGAGTAGTCCGGGGTTGAGGGATCTGACTTGTGCTAGAAGGATAGGCATCCACAAGACCTGCAGTAGTAAGAGTGACGAAGTTGTTCATCCATGGGAGCCTGGTTCTTACACGGGTACTCCACCAAGGTTCAGCAGGCTGTATATTAGGCTCAGGTATGATTTATGTGTTGCTAGTGTTTGGTTGGTTAGGTTTTGTGTTTGTAGGTTCTGGTTGTGATAGTGGTAAAAGTAGCTCATTAGTGCTCTGTGGGGTAAGATTAGTCTATTATGGGTATATGTTTTCGTGAAACTGGACATCTCTTGATATGATTGTCTATTTGTTTATGAGATCATAGATTTTGTAGGCTTTGGTTCCAGGCTTATATCCAAGAAAAACACATTTAAAAGCATGTGGTCCAAATTTCTCTTTGTGTGGGAGGGTGTTTGTGGCAAAGCACAAACACCCAAAGGTTTTCATATTTATATAATTGGGTGGTCTGTTGTATAGGGTCTCAAAAGGGGTTTTCCACTTTAGGGTAGAACTAGGTAAGAGGATTATAATGTATGTGGCCATAAGGATAGATTCCCCCAAAGCATCTTTGGCATATTAGACTGAAATATGAGGGCTCGGGTAACCTCAAGGATATGCTTATGCTTACGCTCTATAACTCCATTTTGCTGTGGAGTGTAGGTACAAGTTCTTTGGTAAATGATACCATTTTCTTGGAAAAAATTTCTGCATGGTAGGTTAACAAATTCAGTCTCATTACCTGTACGAATTTGTTTGAATGTTTTATGAAACTGGGTTTTTATGAGAGCATGGAAATGTTTAATAACAATGTTAACTCCAAATTTGTTTTTAAGCAAAAAAGTACAAGTATTTTTGCAAAAATCGTCGACAATGTTCAAGAAATAAGAAACTCCAGAATTAGAACAAATAGAGTAAGGGCCCTATAAATCAACATGTATTAAGTCAAAGGGTTCTAATGTGGTAATATTGCTTTTAAGGAAAGGCAAGCAATGCTACTTTGCTATAAGACAAATCTAACATATATGTGTTTCTGTGGTCGCTACATAGTTCAAACTAGGAATATGGGATAGTTTTTTCATTGAGGCGTACCCGAGCCTTCTATGCCATAAATCGGGATTATTTTCCTAGGTATGACTTGCACATATTGTTTTAGGTTTGGTCTCATGGTTTAATATGTACAGGCCCCCTTTTATTGAACCTCTTGCTATCACCTTGCTAGTTGTCAAGTCCTGCAAAAACCAATGCCTTGGGAAAAAGGATACATAAGCATTTGATAGTTGAGCTAGCTTCTTAATAAAGATTAGACTGCAGGTAAATGTAGGGATATATAACACATCATGAAAGAGTAAATTTTCTGTAATTTGAGCAGTGTTGACATGAGTTAAGAGTTTCACACTACCATCAGGCAAAGACATAGCTATGTTGGTTTTTAATTTGGTTAAATGACTAAGTATTTTTGCATTATAACAAATGTGTGAAGTTGCTCCTGTGTCTACTATCCAAATTCCTTCATTATTAAGTGAATGCAGATTATTAGATGCTAAAGCCTTACCAGAGGGGCTAGCAAAACACACGCATCTAGCGGATTCCAGCAGAGTGCTCCCTTGGCTTCTCAAGTATTTACCCACCTCTTTTTGAATGATATTGGTAAGCTCATTTCTCCATTTTGTTTGTTTTGCCGGCTCTTTGTTGTTTTCCATAGAATAATCCTTGGTGACTAGATTGGCCTTTGCTTGCTTTCTTTTTGCCTTTAGTTCAGTGAACCACTCTGGGTAGTCATGGAGTTTAAAACAGGTATTGTGGGTGTGACCAGTGCCCTTACAATGGGAGCATACCCAACCTGCTTTATTCTTCTTTTGATCCGGTTCCTTTGTAGTTCCTCTTGAACCAGCATAGAAGGTAGTGGCTGAGGCGTTAGGTAAGCTCCCTTTCACTTCTCTTTGTTTCTCTACATTTAATACCATTGCATATACACGATTCACGGAAGGTAAAGGTTCTGTAATTAAGATCTGATTTCTCACATTTTCAAATGTATCGTTAAGCCCCATCAGAAATTGCATAAGGCTGTTGGCATCCTCATTCTCATTGATCAAATTAGCAGCATGACAGGTACGTAAAGGGGTTGGTCTCAAACATCCCAGCTCATCCTAAAGTTTCTTTAGGTTTGTGAAGTACTCCACAATCGATAGATCACCCTGAGTTATGGAGGTAATCTCTCTCTTAATCTGGTATAACAAAGCGCCATTACTCCCTCCATACCTCTCTTTTACATCTAACCAAAGCTTCCTTGCAGATGGAGTGTACAAAAAGGCACCGGACAGTTTTTTGGACCTCGAATTGAGTATCCAAGAATGGACCATACTGTCCATTTTCTGCCATTTTTCATAATATCCAGTGTCGTGGATGGGTTCTTGGAGCCGACTATCAATCAAGGCGAGCTTATCCTTAGCTTGGAGGGCGATGATCATGGTTGTGCTCCATCCCAAGTAATTCTTTGTATCCAATGGGTGGGTAACTAGTTGCATTCCTGGCTAATCAGAGGTCTACAAAGCTAGAGTTTCTTTAAGCAACTCTGTAGTTACCATGATTAAGGTCAAGTAAGTAGGTATTTAGGCTAATTTAGGGTTTAGTAGGGTAATGTATTTAGCACAGGTGCTCTGATACCATGATACTTAACGGTAATCAAGAGCTTAATTAAATGCTAATTAAGAGAAGATTATACGAGGAAAATATCTGCTTTTCCGTATGTGTTAAATGATTCACTGTTTCTTTACTTATACAATGCAAGAAGGATAATAACGTAAGAGAAAAGAAGCTCCTAAAATATTTACAACTGGCTTCATTATAGCTCTCTCATCCATGCCATACACGTGTCTTGTTTGATTTGTCTTATTTTTAACAGATTGTCACAGAACTATGACAGCAATGAAGGGCAATGAAAGGTAGTGAAGGATGGCAAAGATGTATCCAAAAAAGTTCAGACTAAGTTGTAAAAAGATGGACATCAACTACGAAAGCTGTAAATAGATACAAAACTGAAAGCTATTAAAAGTAATATTACTAAAGTAAGGAAGCTGTAACATTGAAGGTAAGGGTGACGATGAGCAGTGATGGTGATATTGATTTCTAATTTAGGATTTTAATTAGGGGCTACATTTAGAGTTAATTATTTAATTAGGTTAATAAAGTTAATCGGTTAGGTTAACTATAATTATATTTAATTTAAATTTTAAGGTTTACATTGTAGGGTTATTTTTGCCCATCCCAAAAAGGAAACAAAGGAGAAAGTCAAGGGTGGAATGATATAGGCAGGGTTCGTTGGCCAAAAGAAACACTTCTTATCTTTTGTGACATTTGTAACCAACATATTCAAAGGAGTAAGGGAAAATGTGGTGAAGTTATTTGTCAAAGGTTACCATAGAAAAAGGTGGAGGAAGAGTTTTAGAAAGCGACTAACTTACCATGGGATAAAATAAACTTAAAAATAAGTTTGATTGGATGAGAGCTATATGGGGTCTTTGGAAATAGTTGAAAGGGAAAGAAATGAAATTAGGATGAGATTATGACAAAGGAACAATCGGTGCCAGTGAGAAGTGGTGGACTTTGAAGATTAAGGTTAGCCTTTTTGCCCTCATTTTAATTTATTTTCCTTTAAGTTAATGCTAAATAGTTAGTTAAATAATTTATATTTAAGTTATTTATATTTTTATAGGAGAATATCAATTTTAGAACATTTAAAGAGGAAGGGCTTGAACTTGAGCTTGATTGCAAGTTGGATCAACTTTTTGGATGTTTGGCCCCGAGGGGGGATTACGTTTTATGCTTTGGCTAACTCTCCACAAGGACGACAAGAAGTTAAGGAAGTGTATGCTCCTTCTCCATCTTATAATTATAATGTTCATCATCAACCGTCAGGCTTTCATGATCATGACAATATGGATGAGACTAGTAGTCTAAACAAATATTATATGACTGGTGCTTCGTAAAAGTTGTGGAGCGAACCTACCCCAACCCCTACATCTACTCCTGTTGCTAACCCTCAAGTTACACATAAGGAATTGAGTGATAGAAGAAGATAAAAAAGGATTTTAAAGAGTGATAGGTCACAAAGTAACAAGAGTGTAAGAACTGATTCCTCTAAAAGGCTAGGAGGATTTGCAGCAATGTATAAAAGGCTTGACAATATGATGCAAGAAAGACAGAGTGCAACAATGGAGATGAATACTTTCATTATGAAAATGTTGAACATGATGACTATTGGTGCATCATCGAGTACTGGTGTTAGTGCATCACGTCATGATGTTACAAATGCTATAGGAAAACTATGTGCTTTGCCTAGTTTAGAGGCTGATACCCATGAATTTTACTTTACTTCCATGTTGATTGAAGATCCACAAAGAAGGTCCATTTTTTTCAGTTTACCAAATGATACAAAGAGAGTTGAATACATTAAGTTTATGTATTTGTGCACTTATATTGACAAGGTATATTTTGAGACATTATGGATTTGGTTATCTTAGTTTATTATATTATATTCTCTTGTTGGTAATCTATAATTTTATTATGTATTATATTATTTATTTATTAATATTTAGACATATAAGTGTCTTGTTTATTTAGAATATAATTTTACTTGTTGATTTGTAGGTAGGGATCATAATGTTATGTAAATTATACAACTTCTACAAATTAAGCAAATTTTGGACAATAAGAATGAGTTTTGGGATTTGATGGCTTATTTGGCGGGTTACATAGGTGTGTATTTTTTGAACTATATATACAAGGACCTATGTATAACTTCCTATATAACAGGAGAACTATAGATGAATGAATTATTGAATGGTCATGAAAAACAATGTTTTAATATATTTAAGATAAATCCAAATACATTTCGTCAATTATGCATGGTTTTAGAAAACAATTATGGTTTGAGTCCTTTGGATAGGATGTCAATTTTGGAGAAAGTGGGTTTATTCGTATATATCCTGAGTAAAGGTGCACCTAATAGAGATACCCAAAAGCGCTTTAAACAAGTTTTTAAAGAAGTTTTAAGTGTCATAGATGAATTTTCAAGGGTTATATTCATACAAAAAGATCCTAAATTCAAGGATATCCTACTACAAATTGCCAATGATACTAGATATATGTTACATCGTAAGGTAAATGAATATGTTCCCCATCCCCTTCATTATATTTTTTGTTGAAAATGGTTTTTTATCATCTTATAATTATTGTTTATATTAGAATTGCATTGAAACTATTAATGATACACATATGTCGATATTTATTGTGGAGGAGGATCAAATGTGATATAAGGGACGAAAAGGAATAACGGCTACAAATGTATTGGCAACATATGACTTTGACTTACTTTTCACATATGTTTTAGCAAGTTGGGAGGGACCAGCATATGATTCTTATATTTTCCTTGATACAATCGATAATTTGAGACTCAAATTTTCAAAATCACCAACAAGTAATTTTAAGATTTGTAGGATTTGTTATTTATGATTTAGACTTTTTATAATATCATTCATACTAGTTACATTACCTCTATGAACACTCAGGTAATTATTACTTGGTTGACAAAAGCTATCCGAAGATAGAATGATATTTGACACCATACCCAAAGACAAGGTAACATCAATCAGAGTTTCGTGATGCAAATCTAAGAGGATCTCAATAAGTTTTTAATCGAGCTCATTCATCATTGAGAAATTGTATTGTGAGTACTTTTGGTGTTCTTATAGTTCGATATATAGAAGATATTGGAAAAAATGCCTAAATATTCATTGATGAATTAAAATAGAATAATTTGTGCAGGTTTTGCGTTGCATAACTATATTAGAAGAAGCACAATTGGAGACTCAACTTTTAACATTATCGATCAAGATCCTGAATTTATACCTCTAGATATATTTGAAGATGTTGAAGTTAACTCTATACAAGAAGATGTTGAAGAACTGAGAATTCGGAAAATGACAACTATTGTGATAATATTGCTTCTAGTTTAATGGTAGTTAGACGTCGTTTTTATATTATTATAAACTTTTGTTTTAAATGATGTGTTGATTTCTTTTGCTTTATCTAAATTTTTATGAAAATATTCAAAAAAAATACTAAGATATAATACTCAAGTTCTTATACACCATTTTTTTACCTTAAGCTTTCATAATTCATTTTATACATACACAGTCAATATTAAATAACTAATTTTATCAAATATTCTTAAATAAATAGCTGATATTATTCGTTAGTCAAATTAATTGTATTAATCTATTGTTAACTAATAATTAATACAATTCACTGATTATCAGACAAAGTCGCCGTATTGTTACTTTCCGCTTACGTTTACTGCCTTGGGCAATGGTGTTTTGAAGCTCCCATATACCACGTTTTTGCCATTTTTCACTTATGATCGTTTTTTCCCCTTTACACAATTGCACCTGAACGTTTCAAGATTTGCTTTCAGTTCTCCGACGTCTCGACGTGTCTTTTTCTCTAGTTAGTCTCTCTCTCTCTTCAGTTTTGCATTCTAATCATCATCCATCCATTGTACAATTCGGTCCTTATGCAATTATTCGTTCACTTTTTCAGCTTAAAGTTTTCATAACTTTTAATTTGAACCCAAATTTTTATTAAACTTGTTTTATTTCCGAAACTCCCTAAACCATTAACAACCCTTTAGGACATTAAACTATGTTGTAATAAAATCCAAACTAATAAAATAAAATTAACTGAGACTAAGTTTGAATAAAGTTTTTAAAATAGAGAAACTAAGTGATTTAAAATATAATTACACAAATTAATAAGATGTGAAATAGATAATTAAAATTTCATTTTATTAAAAAAATATTTTAATTTTTGGTTAATTTTGATAAACAAAAACTGATTACTTAAAAGTCGTACACCATCTCTACTTGATTCGAAAATGATGAGTTATAATGATTCACTTTATAAATGGGACAAGTTTTATTAGACAGCTTAGGTAATAGAAGAGGTTTTTTTCAGAAAAAATTATTTAGTTTCCTTTTCTTCATGTAAATTTTAACTTATGTTTATATAGAATTTTGGTTCAAATTTCAAAATATATTAATTTATGTTTTTATTTCTTTAATATGTGAAAAGATGAGCTTAAATAAAAACTAATATTGTCATCTTCATTTCGTTTTCAAATTTTTGTTATTGAAAATTAACAAAAGTCTTTAATTAATTTGAATTCTTAAGATAAAAGACTATAATAAAAATTTCTTAAATTTGAATACTTCAACAGAAAAAATATGAAACTAAATATATTGTTGCACCTTCTATAATAAGTGTTTGTCAAAACATCAGGGTATGTTTCTATGTACTAAGTGTACTCAATTTTCCTCCAATTCTCAAAATGTTACCATTAGACAGCACTCGAAAATATAATTGTCTACCATAACCAAGTATATCCATGTTTAAACTTAATTGTCTCAACTTTAAAGTAAGTGGAGTTTTTTAATGAATTTGGGTTTTAATTTACAAAGTACCCGTTTCGATTTAGTGCTTGTTTGGTTGAGCTTATATCAGTAGAGCTTTTGTTAATAGAGCATTTGTCAGTAGAACTTTTCTGAGAAGAGCTTTTTTAAAAAGTCAGTAGACTGTTTGGCTGTCAATTAAAAAATAGCT
>JANIIA010045443.1:0-11621 GCA_027478495.1 Erythroxylum alaternifolium
GCCAATTAACCCCCCCCCCCCCACCTCTCATATTTATACACACAAGAAATTATTACAAATAATTGTTATGATTATTGTCATGTCCATCACCTATCGTTCCATTAAATTCCACCATCTTCCCACTATCACACTATCTTTAACCAGTACATCGCATCACAATATTCTCCTAAGAAAAATTAACAAGTAAAGTGTTGTTATTTATATCTTACAATTACATCATATATACCCTTTCATGGACTTCTTCTATGTTATTGCTTTGTCCATATCTAGTGAATTGGAAATTTTCTCATAATTAGTGTTGAATGACATAGATTATCACCAATTGGATTCCAAATTGGTAGTGATGGGTCCTATAATAAATACAAATATAAATATAGATTTCTACTCAAGTGAAATTTTAATATAACCCTAAAAAGTTTAATGGTTTTATTAATTAGGGTTGAATATATAAAGATTCTAAAATTTTAAAGTTATTTTCTTCCGTCAATGGATATAGAACAACCCTCCAAATAACATGCTTTCCATAGGTGAAGATGAACCCTTAAAATCATCTTAGTTTGCCATTAGTGAAGAATAAACTTCTACAATTCTTGTTCAAGGTCAAGGATAACTCTTACCAAATTTATCCTAATTAATTTCCCTAACTACAAAAACAATACAACTGAAACCCTTTTGCTTTGCTCACACAAAGGAACAATCGCTCAATATGTGCAATATAATGCATATATGCACTCTTAAGCCTTTTAAGGCTCAACATAACTCTCTAGTATGCCCAACCAACTTTTGAAAACTCACATGTGATAGTTTTATACTTAAAACAACCTAAAACGTTTATAAAAACAAAAGCTAATCATTACAATAACTAGTACTGGTGATATTGGTTGACCAATGGAGCATATTTGTTGACCAATGTACTGACCAATATGACATTCAAACTCATGATACACAATTTTTAATTTCTTCTAATACATTGTTGAATTACAACAACAAATAGGTTGACCAATGTGTCCAAAACTTAACTAATGTGCCTGAAAATATGTTTCCAATGATTTTTTAACTTCTTTTAAACATCAAATCACATTGTTTTGACTAAAACTTTTCCTAAATTTATTTTAAAACTTTTCTAAAAATTATTTTAAATGTGAAAAGGTTTTCTTTAAAGACAAAAATATATTTCCTTTTTATTATGGAAAATTTTTTGCTTTATATCCTACATGTAAATGATCATGCATTGATTGAGCTCGTAATTCATTAAAATGACCAATATAAGGTTATAATAAGGATTATAATGATTTTATTAAGTCTTCATATACTTGAATCCTACTTGTCATTAGTTATCACTTAAATTGCATATAATCTCCACTTTACTCATTTTATCCATTTGTTGATTGGTCAATTTATTCAATTGACTCCTTTGCTGACTTTGCCCTGCGATTAAATTTCATCATTCACATATCACTTGACTTGACTCCAATATAATAAAGCTACTAATACAAAAAAATTAAATTTATCAACAATAATATGTTTTGTTATCATCAACACTATAAGATTAAGACCTCATTTGGTCAATATAAACCTTGAAATTTAAATGGGCTTTTGCCTTCCTTAATTTAATTGCCTTAATAGCTTTAATCAAGATGAACAAACAAAATTTATCCCAACATCATAATATTAAAAGTTTTAGTTAATTTTTACATGTATATTATATTATAGTCGAATAATTTCTAAAAGCATGATCTTGCAAATACAAAACTGATCATTTTATCAAAAAAAGATGAAGAAATTTCCTTATTTAGGCAAAACTAGTATATAAAAGCTTGAAATTCTAAAGGTCACCAATAGAAAAATGTAAAAAAAATAGCTTCTTTGAGAAAAGTTATACCACTAAAAGAAAAGCTTGCTAGGTTTAAAAGTTGATGAGCTATAACCTAGGCAAAATGAGAGTATGAAAATGTTTCAAAGTGGACTATAAATTAGTCAAAAAAATTCTCAAATAGTTCCATAAAAAGGGAGATAAAGTTCAAAAGGTCAAGAACTAGTAAATGATGAACCAGACACAATTTAAAGCCTTCTGTTAAAAAATAAAAGGAAAATATCTTACGAAGGTTAAAAACAAGTAAATGGAATTTTATGAAAATAAAAGAACATAAGTAATTATGATGAAATATCTTCTATAGAAAATGAAAACACCCCCTCTCATGTGAGGGAAGAAAAGCTTTTAAAAGGAATTACTAAAAATCAATTTATAAGCAAACAAATTAAAAAAAGAGGACCACTCACTTCTCTTAACTTTATTATATTCTTGCATGGTCTGCTTTAACCACCTCTTGTCTAATCACCTTATTCTAGTTCTTAGATCCATTTCTTATATTTCTTTTCACTGTATCTTACTTCTCTTTCTCCCATTCTTCCTTATAATCTCTACTTGACTTTCTTCTTTTTTAACTACTTTCCTCCATTTTCTAGGTGCTCTCATTAAATTTTTTTAGGTTTGCTTCAAATTTTCTCCTTTCAATGATGCCTCATTCTCTAACCATTCTCTCCATCTCTAATGAGGTTTTAAGTCAGAAGAATCATTCCCAATCACTCCTCACTTATAAGGAACCCATTTCAATATCATTTTGACATCAAATTGATTTCTTCCAAATTTGACAACCTTAACTCCATAAATTTAGGGATTTATCTAGAACTTAATGGGATTGATTTTTATTTTTTGACTTTTTATTAATTATAATATTTTTTTAAATTAAATTTCACAAAATTATAAGATGATTGCATCTATATTGAAAATTAATGAAAAATGCCTTTCTAGTGTTTATATAATTGGCAATTCTTTTGAGAAATTTATTGATTTGATGATAACTGGGAGTCATTTTAATCTTTTTAAAATTTTCAATTTCATTTGATTTGGTTCAATTGATATTGAAATTGAGAATTTTGACTTCCTAAAAATTGTGAAATTGGGATTTTTCACCTTTTCACTAAAATTAGATGAAACTACACCTTATTAGCTATTTTGTAATGTTATTATAGTTATATTTATGTTATCACATGATTATAGCGGCTTGATTTTTCTTTATTTTTTATGAAATTGATAGTTTAAACATTTTTTGAACAAAGGTGCTTATTTTCTTAAACTTCTTGAATTGTTTTCTTAATTCAAAATTTTTGCATTGAATTGAAAGCAAATTTAACAACAATTGAAATATTTTCTGAAAGATATTGGAGTTGGCTGGTGGATTATTTTTCATATTGTGAATTTTTTCCTTGTAGGTTATCATTAATATCTTAACCACTTGTCATATTATTTCACTGCTAGAGCCTCAGGGGTTTCTTACTATTTTTATTTATAGCTAAGATTAAAGGTGCTTTTTCCTCTTTAAATTTAAGACCTTCCAGTAGGTTACATCCTAGACTCCAAAGGACCCCTAGAATAAGTTGAGAGCTCTATATCTTGAAAAGTTTTAAAGCGATTAGACTAGAGATGGTTCTGGACTTGATCAAAAATTTCTCAAAAACCTTTCAAAAACTTCGAAAAGTTACAGAATGAGTCTGAGCAAACTTTAAAAGCCTCAAATTTTAATTTGAGAATTTAGGTGATACTTTTCAATGAAATCCAGATGATTTCTAGATGAACCTGAAAATTTGAAACATACTTATAATAGGTATTTGAGTTTAATGATACAAAAATGGTTCGAAAATAAGTTTGATCAGATGAATTTCAAAAGTTCAGAAAGTTTAGTGTTAAATGCCCTTTTTGGAAAACAATAGGTATTAAGGATTTTAAACCCATTTGAAATTTTTTTAAAACATCGAATCAGTAAGTATTGACCCTAATTTGAGTATTTTATGGTTAATTTGATGATAAGATGGTTATATAATTTTTTTGGAATTTAATTCCGCTAGTTGGTGAATTAAATGCATTAAAGGGCAATTTGGTCTTTTTGTATTCATTAAAGGGCAATTTGGTATTTTTACAAGAAGTTAGTGGAATGATGAGTCATTAGAAGATAACCAATTAAATGGTGACAAGTGGCATGGGTAAAAGTGTAAATATGAGATGGTAAATTTGTAATTATAAGGATAAAGATGTAATTATAATGCAAATGGGGAAAAATTGTAATGCAATAAAGCCTTTATCTTCTTTAAACATTGGTGGCTGGCATTGATGAGTGAAATGTAGAGAAAGAGAGAAAAAAGAAAAGAAAAGAGAAATGAGAAGAGAGAGGTTCGGTTATGGCCATGAAAGAGTGATCTAAACCATTTTTCGTGCTCTTCTACCTCCAATCAAGCATCTAACAAGACTTCATAGCTATCCAAGTGAAGAGGAAGAAGAAAATAGGTAGGTAAGCTTACTTGTCTTGTTGAAAAAATTTTGATTTGTTGGGTTATACGTTAGATTTGGTTTTGATAGTGTAAATTACACCCTTTTGATGTAACATTAAGGTTTTATTGCATTGGAAGCAATTGGGAGAAGAGAACCACGTGAATAAAGTCTATGGAACCTTGGTCAAACTTAGTAAAAGGTAAGATATATTGCATAAAGTGTCTTATGTTGTTATTTAATGATTTAAGATTAATTAATGACATTAGGAAGTTAGCTTACTGGTGAAAGAATCAAAGAAAAACCACGAAAATGATTAGATGAGTTTTTGGCCAAGGCTAGGGTTTTTAATGTGTTATGGTCCAAAATTCTATTTTGATGTTTTATGACGTTCATTAATTATTTTGATGCTGATGAAGTAAAAAAATGGAAAAATAATTGATTTGGAATTGGTTTTGGTTGAAATTCGGCCTAAAGTGCTTGTTTTTGTAAAAAATTTGTTAATGAAATTGTATGGCTTAAATGTGTGTATTAAAATATCATGGGAGTGAATTTGGATTGCTTTTAAGTGTTAGAAATCAAATGAAATTAAATTGGAAGAGTTTAATGTATAATAAGTTAAGTTTAGCCTTAAGGGCATTTTAGTATAAAAATATGGTTATGAAGTAATAACCATGTGAATGTGATTAAGGAAGTGGAGTGTATGTGGAAAGTAATGAAGTTGACATGGTTTATGTTATATTTAATTGAAATATGTATTAAGGAGCTGAATATATTGGTATTAGGTTTTTGGATCAAAAAACGAAGCCAATTGAAGGGTTTTTAAGTAGTGAAAAGGAAACTTAGCAAGTTATGAGTGTATTTTAACTGTTTTATATGACTTAATTCTTTGAAAAAGAATTGATGACATGTGAGTGTTCTTTAAATCGAGCTTATGCAAATGGTATTCATTTGCTCATGAAATTAATATTTATACTAAGTTTTCGACAAATGATATTTTACAAGTGAATATTGTTAGCATAATTGTATGCTTTGGTAATATATGAGTTTTAAATTGAAAGTTAAATTTTATATGATTGAGAGTTTCAATGAAATAATTCAATTATGAATCCTCTCATACTTAATTTAGAAAATAAGTTGAGTCATAAATGTAAGAGTAATTTTTGCCTATGGTATACTACTAGGCTTTATACATTTATTATACCAGTATATTTATAATGGTTAACCTAGTATAGGTAAGTGATGTAAAACTAGCTCTGTAAATAATAGTTAACTAGTCACGAGTAAGAGACATAGAACCAACCCCGTGACTTGTTACGGGTAAGTAATGGAGAATAAATTCTATAACTACCGGTCTATAGCGGTCAACCCATTACGGGTAAGCGATGTAGAACCAGCTCTGTAAATAGTGGTTAACCAATCGTAGGTAAGCAATGCAGAACCAGCTCCTTGACTTTATTCCTAGTGTAACATATGGTAAAAAAACTTGTGGTGTGCTATGTTGAGTAAGGAAAGTCATGAAAATAGTAATATCGTCACTATTTATGTCAAAAGTGATTTGAGAGGTATCGTATGGTACTAATGCTAGAGGTTGGCTTATTTTTCAGCATTAAAGCTTTCTAAAAACTTATTGCCAGCATTGTTTATTATTTAAGGAAAATGAGAAATGGAAACTTTTATATGATGAGATTAATTCCGAAAACCATTTCGGAATATTTTCAAAAAAATTGAAATTGTGTTTTATAAAATATTATGATATTACCAGATTGGATGATACATGAATAAATTGTTATGGAAAATATTTTACTATGAGCTTTATGATTGTATGGAATATTGCTGTTATATTGTTATAAAAATATTACACTTACTGAGCTTGTTTAGCTCTCCCTTATTTTTATGTTTTTAAATAAACCACCCCAGGTATGCATACAGGTGTTGCAGTAATTGGGACTCTGCCTCAAGATTAGTTGTATTGTCGGGTAATGCTATGCTTATGTCATTTTTCTATATACATTTGTGTAAAGAATGGATGTTTATAAAAGATTTTAAATGAAATGCATGAATATGCTTTAACTTTTAAAAGTTTATTGTAGTGATGTTGAGAATTATTTGTTTGGGTTGCTTGTGAGTAGACTAAAAGTATAAAATTTGTAGTTAAGAAATTGATGTGGATATAGAAATTTTTTCAAATTTTATAGGGACTTTAAAGTTTTTGGGAATGTCCAAATACAGTCGTTATACTGTCAAAATTTTCAATAAAATGATAGAAAAAATTCCCACTATTTTTTTGCGCTTTAATTATTAAAGTATAAAAGGTTTTAAATAATTGAACAACTTGACTTTGCAGGAACCCTTCGGTCGAGTCAGATATTAATTGGAGGCCTACCATGGGGTAGTCGAGAGGCCTCCACTCGGGTTCTAGAAGGGGAACTCCAGGATGGGTCCTTTCACCTATTCCTCTAGTTCTTCTATGTCCTCATACTGGAGAGAATGATTATTTTGATATTGAATCTCCTAAGTTCCATGATTACCTTTATAGGCCCCTTCATTTTAATAAGTTAATTCACCCTCATGATTTTGATTGCTAAAGAGGACTATATAATTGTTTGCCATTTCTTAACCTAAGGTTATGTGAGATCCAACATATAAGTTATGAATCACAATCCTATATTGAAAAGGAGAGAGGTGAAAGCCTTTATAAAACTGTGAAACTAACTACTATTCAACTTCCTAACTATCTACTTTTAGATATGTTGTTCTATTAAGTTTGATTTATAGTTATTTTTTGGTCATTTTGGACTTGATATAAATAGTATCAGAGTAAAACCTTTACTGGTGTGATGTTAAGTTGGAACAAAAAAAGGGGAGTGTGACCAATATTAGGACCATAAGCAATAAGTAGCTCTTATCAGGTTTTTATTACAGTTCTAATGTAGAAGAGGATGGGAGATTCTAAATTGTGAATTATGCCTTAATAAGGATATCAAAGGTTTAAAGAGGGGAGACTATAAGATCCACTAGATAGGAAGTGGGTATCAAAAAGGCAAAGAGAGGTAAAAGACTTTATAAGCCTATAAAAAAGACTATTAATCAACTTCCTAGCTAGTTATTTTTAGCTATGTGGTTATCTTAAGCCTAACTTGGGGTTGCTGATGAGTCAATCAAGACTTGGGATGTTATAAGTTGCACTTTTTTCTAAAACACGTAGAGTTAGTTCGAATAATGACACTTCTTTATTATAATTTTATATATGAGATGATAGGTTCTAGTAAGGATCTCATTTCTTAACTCTAAGATATTGAAATTTTACTCATGCTATAGATTCTCAATGGTATATATGGCATCCCTACTATTAAGAAATTCTCTCATTATAATTGTTTGACTAAGAACTATCTAGATGAGCCTAAATATAATTCTATCTTTGATCTAATTGAGATCATCTTTTAGCATCCTCCTTATAATCTGATCCATAGTAAGCTTAAAAACATTGGATTTTTTTGTTTTTCTCTAAGTCCCATCATCTATTCCTTAAATATAAATTTCTTTCTTCTCATAGTTAGAGGATAAATTGTGGGTATAATGATTCCTTGTTCATTACCCTTCATTAAAGGTCGAAGAATTATTTTTAGTCATCGCATTTTTTGTAGCACGATCACAAAGGCCAAGACATAAAATGAAAAGATGCTCTTAACCACCATCCTTAGTCTTAATTTTCAACATTTATTTATTTCTCCTTCAAAGGATGAATTATTTTTAAAACTTTCTTTAGTTAATCTTATTTCAAGATAAGGGACTATTACTGGTCAATTTGGTGACAATTAGGCCTTACTAAAGATAGTAGCAATAGCTTGAGGTTTAATACGAGGACCCTTTATATGTTGATGTTATAAGATAACTTAAATAAAAAATATAGAGATGAACTTTGAGGATGCTGCTAAGGCTACGTCATTTAGTAAACCTTTGAGATCTTTATATGCATCTACATAAACTTAAGGAACACATATGAAAACATTTATAAAAGAGTTAAGATTTCATGTCCTTTTAGTTGAACTTAACTTGAGGAAAGAGTTTATTCACTTTGGTGTATCATGATGTGAGAATTTGAGCAGCTGTTCAATCTCATTTCTTCTTTCTGTCCAACTTTACCCTACTTTACGTGTGAACATATAAAGATTTAAGAATTTTGTTTCTAGTTGTATGGAATTACATGCCTATGAATCTTGATATACACGGTCAGATATGATGCCCTATAAGTTTTTCTGCTTGTGTAAAATCGAGAATTTAGGTGTTTGTAAAGATACACGATTATACACACATCTGTGTAAGTTGATTGTGTATATCCTAAAATTTCATAGGCGACAATTTTGATTAAGAGATGAGGAAAACACGAAGATAACATAAAGAGATCCTATAGACAACTACATAAAATCCAAACTTGCAAAAAGATTCAATAGAAGAGAAAGGTAGATTTGGAATTATGATTTCTTTATTTTTATTATTTTTTGCATGTTTATGTTCGATTTTGTTTTCTTTGATTAGTGTAACTAAATGTATTTAGTATGTAGGTGTGATGAATCATAGTATGTGATAAAAATGTGTTTTAATCTTTTATTCAATGCAATTTTATTGATTGATTTATTACAATTTAATCATATGTGTTTATTCTTGTTTTAATATATTTGAAATATTAGTGCATGATTTTTTTTCATATGATTGACATTAAGAAATCCTCTTGCATGAATAGATCTACGATAATTGGAAGGAGTTGTATACTAACCTAGAAATAGGCTGGTATAAATCCTCTAGATTAGGGTCAAACCTAATAGTGGAATTCATAAATCGATAATGCAATTATAGGGTTTTTAACTTGAAAGATTTCTATTAATCAACTAGTGGATTAATTATTAATATTCTTAAGAAAGATATTAACATAAGACAGAAATTTCCGCAATCCAATAATCAACAGTATAATTGCATGATAAAAGGTTAATAATTAATGATTATAAGACGGACTCATCACCTAGACATTATTATTTGATATTGGTTTTTTCTAAGTGATTTCCTCTACCTTGTGTTCATTATTGTTGAAACTTAGTGTATTTGTTTATTTAGTTTAATTTTGATTTAAAACAAAATTTTGATTCATAGGCTAGATAATAGAAAAAGGGTAATTACTGCTACTTACTATCTTTATGGTATTAGCCTGTAGCTACCTGTGTAAGCTACAACTATGTCGTACACTTGTAGTAAAATTTTAATTTGACCTAATTCGAGTAAATCAAGTTTTTGGCACTATGGCTTGGGACTGTAATTTTAGGAACACTTAGATTTTATTACTATAGTCATTTTTATTTTTGTTTCTATTTTATTTTATTTTATTAATTTATTAACTTTCTTGTTCTCATAGATTTTAACTCTTGTTTAGTTTATGACATGGAGTAATACTAGAAGCTTTATTAACATGGATCTAAAAATTAAGAGAATAATATGTAGAAATCTTTGAAGGACACAACTAAGAGAGTTTGAACTAATTCCTCAAATATAAGACATGAGAGGTCATGTGTAAACTAAAGAATAAAAAACAACGGAGGATCAAATAAGAACCATATTTGACTATGCTAGACCAAAATTTAATGGAGTGGATTCCAACATCGTGAGATGATAGTAGTGTTTTGTATGATGTTTTAGGGTTTAATTTGTTATGCATTGTGTGTTTAAGTATACATTTAGGGCTTAATTAGATTGGATTTTATGTTTAAGTGTTTTTATAGGTTAGTTTGAATCTTTGAGTTGAAATTGTATATTTTTTAGGTACCTTGATGTATGTGTTAGTGTTGCAGGGTAAACGGGGAAGAACGACGAAGAGTTAAAGAGTTTCAAGCCAAAACAGACAGGCCACGATTGTGCATCATGGGCCACGATCGTGACAGAAAGCGTCAAGTCAAGCCACGATCGTGCACTTCAGGACACGATCATGACAGAAAGGACAAAAATACTAGTCACAATTGTGGCAGGTAGGGCCACGATCGTGCCTTATGTCGGGTTGACACGAAAACTTAATTTTTGGGTTATTTTTAGCTTATTTTGACCCAAGTTTGACCTAGAGCTACTACCAAATAAATAGAACAATACCTAGTAGCCACCAGGAGAGATTAGAGAGCCAAGAGAGCTGTACAAATGTGGGATTCTGTCAAAAATCTGAGGGAAAACTTAGTTAGAGATCAATCGATCGAGGAAGGAGATGAACGAAGAGAGGCACGAAAATACGCTTGAAGCGATATACTTCCTGGAACAGGTGGCTTCCCACTGTCGCGACTCCGAGATCCATTCTAACAGTATTTTCTAGTTTTTATCTTGATTACATTAATGTATGGGATTTGAGATTGAATAGAATTATTTGTCAATAAGTGTTGATTTTTCTATCTAAACTCTCCTTCAAGTTTATTTAATCTTGAGATTAATAAAATTGATTTGATTGTGTTTTATTTCGATTTATTATGATTCAATTTTATTCTTCATAACTGGGCGATAAACTGAGAGCGTGAGTCGATGAAAATCATTAATCTAGGTTAACGAGAGTTAGGTAAATCAATAGTTAGATAATTGAATCAAACTGGTAGAGTCATGTAATGAGAGATTGAGCACAAATTCCCGGTAGGTTAATAGACAACATTAGAACTAATTTAGGTTTTGGACAAATTGCAGATTAAGAGATCACAATTTCCATAATTTGAATTAAGGATTATTAATTAGGGTTAAGAATTATAACTCGAGAGAGATAATTCACCCTAGGATCATCTAGGCCCATTAAATCAGAATTTTCTTAATTGGATAGATTTTCTTTAATTTCGAATAAATTCCCCCTTTCTCTCAATCGTTCGCTTCTAGGTTGAAATTTGTATTATTCGTGTGAGTTCATTTTTGTTTGTTGTTTGGGTGCTTAATTTCTAGTAATTGATTCTAAATTTATTTAAATTTCAGCATTAGTTGTTAATTTAGGTTTTACGAACTTAGCTGCCATTAGATTTTAGGACTAATTCTCTTCCTCATGGGATCGAAACCTTAGGTACTACGCGAACAACCTGTGAGCTTACGGAATTCACCGAGGTTATAAATAGTAAAACTTAGAGCATGTAACCTGGAACGAATAAGTTTTTAGCGTCGTTGTTGGGGAAGGCAAGTTAGTTCTACAGTTTTAGGCATTAGGATAGCTTTTGCTTTTTATTTTTGGTTTTTGTAGTTCTATGTAGGAATTGTGCTCTTACATGAACGCAAGAGTCACGAGGGGTTAGAGTTA
>JANIIA010045494.1:0-11619 GCA_027478495.1 Erythroxylum alaternifolium
CCCAAAATTTGCAATTATTTTTCAGGACTCAGAAGAATACCCAGAGAGGCAACGGGAGTATATCTATTGCATGCGAGACAGGATTAGAGGTCGGGATCAGTTCACGACTGCATTGGTTTTCTTTATTTGCCACTGGATTGTATCTTTTTCCGCAAATTGTTGTATTGTTTGTAATCGAATGGTACAGTTTGTAATAATTTTGAGAAATTGAAAAACATTTGTATTGTGTAAATTGAAGTGAATCGTTTTTGTTATTGCTTTTCAGTTTGTGGTTAAAAAAATGTATACTGAGGTTTAAGTGTTAAGTGATGTGACACGCCACCCTCGCGGGGCGCGGATTCAGATATCACTATTGATATCGGGTTTGGGTCCAGCGGGAGTGGGGTGTTACAAATGTGAACAGTAGACCCGAAAGAGTGTCGTGGAAAAATCTGAAAGTAAGCCAATGGGAAATGAATTGTGATTTTAATGGTTTTAGTGAGGTATAAACCTAAGTACGAATTATTCTTAGATGAGTTTTGATATGAGAGAGATTTGAAGTAAATCACACGTTAATATAGAATTTACGTACAATATATGATATAAATAAGAAGGGGGCTGAATTGTGTATTCTTTTCATGAATAGAAAATCTTTAATATTTCTTGATAAGAACTTCTCTAACTTGTTAAAAGCATATCACTAACGTTATACAAAAATTGTTACGTAGATAAATCACAATTAGCTTCTATATACTTGTTTGAAAAAAACAAAATAGGATAAGTTGAAAGATAGAAGATAGACACTGCGATTTTATACTGATTTACCCCAAACCGTGGGCTACGTCCAGTCCTCATAATTCTTTTGAGTTTTCACTATACTTCAACATTTACAAGTATTCTTTCTTCCCTTCTAGAGCGTCTTCAGGTCTCTTACACCAAGTATTCTTTCAGTTATCTTAGCCTCTCTAGGCTCTTAGCCTTTTCTTTCTCTCACTAGAAAGATATCGTGAGCTATTGTTACAGTAGTTTAGCTCTCCAGTATCACACTATAGAAATTTTCTTTTCTAAGTATACACTTGAACGCTCAAAAGTTGTAGGATCAAAGGTTTCGCAAAAAGTTGAAAAGTTGTAAAGTTCAAAGTTGTTCAATCTTCGACTACAACTAGTATTTATAGTCTAAGTCTTCAACTGCTTCTTGATTCTTGATAACCGCTTCTTGAGTCTTGATAACCGCTTCTTGAGTCTTGATAACCGCTTCTTGAATCTTGATAACTGCTATTTAGTTGAGATCTGTAACTAACTCCAACTAACTAACTGCTCGACGTACTAGCATATCTTCTACTTTGTATCGTCTGTGTTTTCTTCTATTTCTTTACTTCTTCTGTGTTTCTACTTCTTCTGTGTTTCGCTTCTTCTGTGTTTCGCTTCTTCTGTGTCTTTACTTCTTCTGTGTTTCGTTTCTTCTGTGTTTCGCTTCTTCTGTATTTTTACTTCTTCTATATGTTGCTTCTTCTGTGCTTCTACTTCTTCTGTACTTTGCGCTTCTTCTATATTCTCTGCTTCTTCTGTCTTCTACTTCTTCTGTGTTTTTTTCTGTGTCTTTCTTCTTCTATCTTTTGCTTCTTCTACCTTCTCTGCTTCTTCTGTGTTTTTCTTCTGTGTCTTTCTTCTTCTATCTTTTGCTTCTTCTATATTCTCCACTTCTTCTGTCTTCTACTTCTTCTGTGTTTTTCTTCTTCTATGCTTTGTTTCTTCTATGTTTCTACTTCTTCTGTGTTTTTCCTCTTTGTCTTTCTTCTTCTGTGCTTCTACTTCTTCTGCACAATTAACACACTCATCAAACTAGTTCATTTATTTCTAACATTATTATTATTTGATTGACATCAAAATTAATTATCGTAAAGTCCTCCTGACTTAACAAACTTGTCAATAAATGTGGATGGGTTTGAAGGGGGACTAGTTTTATAACAAATAATATGGGTGGAACTGAAAATCCTTACACCCAAAATGGTTTATGATGGAAAAAAGTTTTGTAACTTACTAAAATTAGCTGCCAAAAAATTATGGCCAAATTGTGAGACCATGGCTCAAGTATCTTCAATTGCTCAAATATTGAACATAAAGTATGAAGGGCATATTTCTTATCGAAGTTTAGATAAAATTCTTGCTTGGTATAATGAATCATTGCCTCCTGATCATACAATGGTTGATAATTTCTACAAGATGAAGAAACTTATTAGGGTCTTGGTTTGCTAGATGAAAAAATAGATTGTTGTAATTTTAGATATATGTTGTTCTAAAGAGATGATGTGGAATTACAAGAGTGCAGAATTTTTGGTCAATATAGGTTCAAACTTAAAAGGCGGTCTATGAAACAAAAATTAGTAACCTGGAAGTGGATGTATTATTTCTTGCCAACTCTGAAACTTTAAAGACTATATACCTTTGATGTTACTGCATCTCATATGAGATGTTATAACGAACATAAACAAGAAAATGGAATAATGAGCCATCCATCGGATGCACTCGCATGGAAACATTTCAATAACACTCATTTTGAGTTGACAGCTGAAAGTCGAAATGTTAGATTGGGATTGTCGATAGACGGATTCCAACTTTTTGGTCAATCTAGCCAACAATATTTATCATGTCCAATTATCATTACTTCTTATAATTTGCCTCCACTGATGTGTATGAATAAGGCATATATGTTCTTGATATCGATTATGCAAGGGCCTACGAATTCAAAGCATAAAATTGATGTATTCTTACAACCATTGGTATCTGAATTGTATCATCTTTGGGAATTTGGTGTGGAGATATATGATATGTCTCTTAAACAAATTTTTTTGTTGAAAGCAGCTTTGATATAGACTATTAGTGATTTCTATGCATATGTTATGTTGTCTGGATGGAGCACAGTAGGGAAATCGACTTGTCCTTACTGTAGCAATGATTTTGATGCCTTTTATCTTCCTAACGGGGCAAAAACATCTTGGTTTGACAATCACAAAAAATTTCTTCCTCCAGATCATCCATTTAAATGTAAAAGCAAAAGTTCATTAAGAATAGGATGGTACAAATACCTCCTCCCCCTCACAAAGCTGGTGAAGAGATATTGTAGAAAATTGATGAATTAGGGTTACTGAAAGTTACGTAACTTGAAACTGAAGAAGTTAATAGAAATATTATTAAAAACTTTGTTTGGAGAAAACGAAGTATCCTTTTGGATTTGCCGTATTAGAAAAGTAATTTGATATATCATAATCTAGATGTGATGCATATTGAAAAAAAATATTTTTGACAATTTGTTCAACACCATAATGAACTTTAAAAGGGGGACAAAGGACAATACAAAATCACAAGCTGGTTTGAAACTTTTTTGTAAAAGAAATGAGTTAGATAAAGATCTTCGCACTGATAAATATCCAAAAGTATGTTACACTTGAAAAAAACAAAAGGAAATTTTGTGTGAATGGTTGAAAAGTCTAAAGTTTCTCGATAGTTATGTTTCGAACTTAACAAGGTGTGTGGATATGAGGAAATACAAACTATTTGGGATGAAAAGTCATGATTGCATAAACAAGGCTAATTCCAATTGCATTTTGGGAGTTGTTACCGTATAAGGTTTGGGAAGCTATAACAAAATTAAGTTTGTTTTTCAAAAGTTTAACATCATCTGAAATAAAGTTGGTTGAAATGAAAAAACTAAAAAGAAAAATTTCAGTTATCTTGTGTAAATTGGAAGGGATTTTTTCTTTAAGCTTTATTGACTGTATAGAGCATCTACCTATACATTTAACACACAAGGCTAAACTTGCTGGCCTAGTTCAATATCGATGGATATATTCATTTGAGAAGTAATTATAGTTAATATTTAAATAAAACTTATAGCATGTTTTAATCACAGAATTATAATAATCATATTTGTAATGTAGATATTTGTATTGCTTGAAGAAAAATGTCAAAAACAAGGCTAGAGTTAAAGGCTTGATATGTAATGCTTATTTAGTAGAGGAAGTAAGTACATTTTTCACATTATTTTGAGCTGCATGTGTACACAAGAGAAAGAAAAGTTCCTCGTAACGACGATGGGGGAGAAATGGTTGATGTTGATAGTAACTTATCCATTGTCACATATCCAAGATGAACATATAGACGTTCAATAAGGAGAATGTTAATAACAGAAAAACTAGAGGCTGTCTATTGTTACATTTTATTAAATTGTCAAGAGGTTTAACCTTTTGTTTAATAAGTTTAAACTAATTTTTAAATAGATTATTTGAGTTTTTGAAGTTAGTGTTGTTCACAACTAAAATGCATAATAATATTTTTAGATTCTACGAGGAATGGTTACGTGAACTAATGCTTGAAACAATACAAGATGATATAAACAAAGAAGTTGAAAGACAATTTTCTCGATGGTTCTAGAAATATATAAGTTTTCACTTGTAATAATTGAAATGGTTAAATTATCATATGAAAGTGTTTAGATGGCATTATACTATTTAATATGATGATTTTTTGTATAGACCTTAGAAAATCTAATAGAGAACAAGTTTATATGTGATCTTGTAAAAGGACTTTTCTGAACTGTTAAATCGTATCTGGTGTATATTGCTAATGGATACAAATTTCATACAGAATATCATTGTCATAGTATGGCAACAGTAAATAGTGGGGTTTGCATATAAGGAAAATTGATGGATTACTATAATAAAATTATTGAGATACTTGAAATTGAGTACCTTGTATTGCCAATAAAATAGAATGTGATATTTAAGTGTGAATGGTTTGATCCAAATCCTAGTGTTGGAACAAAAGTGCATAGCCGATACAATCTAATTGAAATTAACCAAAAAAGAATATTTATACAATTTGAACCTTTCAAGTTTATGATGCAAGTGATCTAGGAGTATTACGTCTCTTTTCCCAGCTTACGATGAGATAAGTCAGATTGGTTGGTCGTTTGCAAAGTAAAACATAGAGATGTTTTTGAATTACATAGAAAGGAAGAAAATAAGAGAATTGAAAATGAAGTGTTTTAAGAAGATGTTTATGAAATAAATGCATGTGTAATGCATGATGAGAATGAATTTTTGAACGACCCCAATAATGAATATGTTGAAATTTTGTCCACAGAGGATGAGGTAGGCGAGAGATTTAAAAAGAAGCCTGATTTTAATTCTAATTCTTTAGAAAAAGAGGATGATTATGATTTTGACTTACAATTAAGTGTTGATAGCGATTAATTTATGTTTGTAATAGAATATTATATGAATAAATGTATTATTACAGCAATAACATATTGTTATATATTGAATTTATATTATTCTATTACTAGAATATTCAACAAAATGTAACTTTCAGGTTAAAAATATGCTGCCAAAGAGAAAATAGGATATGATGCAACCAAGGATTAGATTACCACGATTTGTAGCCAGTTACTTTCCAGGTGAAGCATCACATTCTGCAGCTGATGCTGAATAAGGTATTGTACGTCCAGTTACTACACATCTAGATGAGGCATCACATTCTATAACTGTTGCTCCACCATCCGCCACCCCTATATTGAAAAGATATCAGGGATAAACATTGCGGATAAAGGAGGTGATCTCCAGCCTGGAGATAAAGTAGTTGATGGAAGAACTTACATTACAATCGTCAAAATTTTGTAAGTAAAATTCTAAAAATTTTGTAATACATGATAACACCATAAATTTATACTGAAGTTATAGGTTTTAATTTGAAAATGATCTAAAATAACTTATAGATTAGGTTGGTTCCATTTGGAACTTGCTTAAAAAATATGTCATCCAAGTTCAAAGAGAGGATAGATCTTGAGGGTTATATATGGATGAATGTCTCTCAAGCAATAAAGGAATTTTATTATCATGAATTTGAGGTACATAAAATATATTCTTTTTTATTTTATCAAAATTTATACATTAATTAGATAAATATTGTTGTTTATAAGTACTTATAGTATGCTTATCTTTTTTTTAGAAAGAAGTTTTTTGGGATTCAAATTTTAATGTTGTAATTTATAATGTATGGGAGAGGTAAGCTCGTATACATTATAGAGATTTTCTTGGTTCAATACACAAGAATGGCGTACGACCACCATATATATCCAAAGAAATATGGAGTCGTTGGTAGTAATATTGGGCATCACCTGAGGCAATGTCCATTTCAGAGCTACCGGAGGGAGAGTTTTTACCTGCACACATTGGAGGATCTATGACCCACCAGGAGCGTGCAAAAAAACTTGTAAGTATCAAAACTTTACACTTATATTCTGATTTTTGTACTTTGATGTATAAAATTTGATTTCAATGTAATTTAATGTATGAAATTTAAAATGAAAATATATGTGTATTATAGAGAATAATAATGTTATAAATGTCTGGTGTCATTAATGACTGTATTGTTGAGTTAAATTTTTTTGTCTAACAGGGTAAATATCATAAAAATAGAGGACATTTTGCTGAAATTTTTATAAATTGTAGTTCACTCATAACAATTTATTTTGATACAGAAAAAGTCTATGGGTAAGAAGCCTATACCACGCCAGCTTTTTTGCACACTCACATTAAGAAGCATGATAATGTAACCTTCATCAACCCCTTATGCAGACAACTTCATGTACGTAAAATCTATACTTTAATAGTAATTCTTAAAAATTATCACTTATTAACATAAGCAATTATAATGATAGGATCAGATACAAGAAAACATTGAACAACAATCTGAGAACTCTAAAACTGTTAATGAGAGTCAGGCATATCTTGATGCAGTGGGTGGTATGGACTGCTGTGGAAGGTTTTTCAATTTAGGTTAATGTGAAAACACATAATATTCGTAATCCTTCACATCCACTACAGCTACAGTTGGTAGGCAGTCTGCATCAAATGAAAGAGTCCTTCAACTTGAGAGCACAGTAAAGAGGATGACAACTCAGTTCCAACGGTCGATGAAGTACATAACCGAACTCCATATTGAAATAGATCAGTTGAAGGGGAGGGATAAAACCTCATTGCAATAGTTAGAGTATCTGCCTTTACCACATACATAGCTTAGATGGATAAGTGAATGTATTTGATGTTTTGCTACTCTTAAGTTTTAATACAAATTCTTAATTTATAGTTATTTTAAAGATATTATTCGTGTATATTATAATTTTTTATTATATTAATGATCAGGATAATGTTTACTTTATATTTATTAATCAATATTATATTATTTATAGAAATTAAATATACAAAAAATCATAAGATTATCAACAGAAAACTTGGGTAGGAAGTGAGAAATGACAGTAAATGTTCTGACGGTACTACAATATTCTGTCGCTAGTGAGAAATGACAGTAAATTTTTCGACGATACTACAATATTATGTCGCTAATTAGCGACGGAGTGATAAATTTTGTCAGTAAATGGGTAAGTAGTCAGAAATTGTAGTAAATTTCCCAACAGTACTACAATATTCTTTCGCTAATTATATATTCCGATGGTCATTTTCTGACAGAATATATCACTCCATCGATAAGTTATTGATGGAATAATATATTCTATCAGTAAAAATTTAGCGACGAACAATGTTTTCTATAGGTAAATTTTGTGACGAAATGTTGTATATTCGTCAGTAAATTTAGCGACAAACCTGCAAGTTACAGTCGGTAAATTCACCAACGGAGTATTGTGATTCTGTTAGCAAATTAGTGACTGAATACTTTAAATTCGTCGATAAATTTACCTAAAGTTACTAATGAAAATACAAAGTTTCGTTACTAAAGTTACCGACAGATATACAAAATTTCGTTGCTAAATTTGCGACGGATTTGTTATATCCTTCGTTAAAATTTACCAACGATCATTTCTTCGACGACTCTTTCCATCAGTAATTTTCGTCGCTAAAATCTATTTTTCTTGTAATGGTGTTCGAGAGCTAGTCAAGTAATGGAGGCAGAGTGATAAAATAGTAGATAAGTTTGTCCATTGTTTTTATTTAATGAATTTAGAGGATGAAGAGTAGGCGTTTGAAGTAGCTGGTGCTAAAACAAAACCATCGATGTAACGGTGAAGGTCAGATGTAGCAAGGATAGCCTAAATTTATTTCACTAGATCAGATAATCTGATGAATCCAATTTTGTGGTTAAGAAAATTGGTTAAGAAAGTTATATCACTTTCTTTCTTAACTTTCGTTGGGATGATAATTATAAGCTTAGTTATAAATAAACTAAAAAAACGTATAACTTGAATTAAAAACCTAATAATTATACCTAATTAATATCTTTTTACTCTTGACCTATTTTCCAAGTTTCATACTCTCTTCTTTTATAAAATCTCATTTTGCTCCTTTTATTTTCGGGGTTGATTGATATAAATATATATGTGAGGAGGCAAGACAAAGTTGATATCTCCAATGTTGGGCATTTAAGTGTGATTATCTTTGTATTCTTAAAGAGGCAGGATCGTCTAAAGCTAAGATTTTCAATGCATGAGAGGAGCATTTGAATGATTTCTATACTTTTGAAGTAGAAAATTATAGACAGTGAAGAAGCTTGGTAATATTTGTAAATACCAAGTTGAACTAGAACGCTATTTCTGATTCTAATTCTTTTACTCCTCTAGTTTAGAAGAGATACTTAAAAAATAAGAAGAAATTCTCTTGATCATCTTATGTGCTTTGAAAGGTAATGTTATGAATTAAATAATTTATCTTCATTTGATCTTGTCAATATGGTGTTTAAGTTCTGTTTGATGGGTACTGCAACACCTAGTAAGATATATTATATCAATGGAGGTAAAAGAGAAATCTTTATGTCGTTGAACTATTTATGTTCATGGAACCAAAAGACAAAATTAAAGAGCTAGAAAAGTGTTTCAACTCTTAGCGTTGACATGCATAAGATAGCGAAATGGTCTAAATGTAGGTGTTGTGGACTCTGAAATTTTTCTTACTCCCCTCAAATTATTATTATGATTATCATTATTAGATAAAATTTGTTAACTAACTCAAAGTTAATTTGTAATGAGGATAATAATTTATTTATATAGTAGAATTTTTAAAAGAATTATTTATTAAATTTTATATAAATTGTGAAATATTAGGTAGGCATTTATGAAAAATCCATTGATTCATACATTTTGTCAAAATTTTAAAATAATCTAAAAATCCAGTATTCTATCGTGGGTGGGCATTTAGTGAAACTGGAGACTAAGGCTTGAGCCCAAGACGTAGTGCTTCTTTTTTTTAATACAGTGGAAAAAACAAACAAAACTAAACACTTAGATGTAGACAAGGGGCCCAATTGAGGTCCTCAATCAGTAATGGACGACAATCCTTAGGAGGTTTTTGTAAAATGTGAGTCCATAAACTTAGCGTATGCGTGAAGCATGCTAAGCAATCAACACAACAATTACCCTCTCGGTAAGTGTGACAGGTACGAACCACCCAATCCTTATTCAGCATAGCTAAAATTCCATGACCAATAGAAAATGGGAGTTGATCCTTGATGCTTCCTGAAGAAGAGAGGATATTAATGATGACCAGAGAGTCTATTTTTAACTCCACTCGACGATAACCCAAATTTCAAGCTAAAAGAAGTCCTAAGTAGACACCCCAGAGTTCGGCTTCTAACGGGGAGCACCAACTAATTTTGTGTGCAAAGCCACCAAGCCAAGCGCCAGCATCGTCTCTGAGAAGCCCGCCTGCTGAAGCTCCAGCTGGGCCGTGCTTGGAAGAACCATCAACATTAAGATGTATCAATCCCCTATAAGGTTTAGACCACCTAACGACACTACCTATATGTCGAGGTCACTGCGGCCAACCCCCCCTCTCCCTGCGCACGATTATGTAAGGTTGAGCTTTCGCAATCCAAGAAACATAATCTAGAATTATTCTAGCACCATGCTTAGGCTACAGGAAACGTTCCTAAAAAATGCTCTTGTTTCTCCAAAACCATAAGAACCAACATGTAACTCCATATATTACCGACCAGGCAAACCCCTGTACTTTCACTGGACTATTAATGTTCAACTTTAACCAATCAGTATCATTCATAGAAAAGAACTCATGGGAAATCACTTAGTGGGGAAAGTGAGACCATACAGATTTGGCAAAAGGACAGTCACGGACCACATAGATGCAGGTCTCAACCTTGCCACAAGAATGACACAATTCATCTTATGCTAAATGATGTGCGACCCTTTGCTGATTGGTGAGAAGCCGACGATGAGCTAACAGCCAAAGGAAGGATCGAATTCGTTGTGGCCCTTTCCAATGCCAAATTAAACCCAACCACTACTAGCACTATGATTGAGGTCCTCAATCAAAGCATAGGCTGAAGCTGTGGAGAAAGTCCCGGTAGGTGTCCCTCTCCACACCACCCTGTCCTCCCCAATGCCTAGCCATAGAGGAAAAATGCCTGCAATAGCCATACAAACTGAATAAGCCAAGTATGGTTGAACTAGGTCCCAGTTCCAGCTCCAACTCTCATTCACATATTAACTCACTGATAAGGAAGCTATATCTTCCAGAACGTCCTGAGTTACATGTTGAATCAAGGGGCCCCAATCACTAATCCAATCATTCAACCAAAACTGAACCGTAGTTCCATTACGAACAACCCATTGAATTCCCCTTAGAACATTTTCCCAAGTGGACGTGATCCCGAGCGAAATTGAGGAACCTCTCTTCAACTCTAAGGGACGAGGAATATGATTGGTGTCAATTTTATGTTTATGTTTAACCACCTACACCTACAAAGCTGACGAGCTCATAAGCAGAATCCAGCCTAACTTAGTAACAAGAGCATCATTATTAGTACGAACTCGTCTAATATCGAGTCCACTAAGTTCCTTTAGCTTATAAACCATATCCCAAATCGCTAGGCTGGTCTTCCTTTGACTGGAATGAGACCTCCATAAAAAATTCTTGACAACTTTTTCCATATCATAACATAACTATCGAGGTAGTCTGATAGTTTGCATGGTATAAATCGGGATGACAGCCAATACTAATTGGATTAGTGTGGTTCTCCCAGCTAAGGAGTTATGATGTGCACTCCATCCATTCAGCTTCCTCTGTGCCTTATCGACAATATACTGATACGTGCGCCTCGAGGTCCGCTAATAGATTAAAGGAATCCCAAGGTATTTACCCAAGTTCTTTGTTAACTGAAAACCCAGTCTATTGTTGAGATCCCAAGCTTGCCTCTAGGGAATGTTAGTAGGGAAAAAGCAACAGTTTTTATCCTTACTGTCCTTTTGGCCTGAGCCAGTACAGAAACACTGAAGAGTTCGTAGAATAAACTCCACCTGGTCCTCCGAAACTGTAGAGAAAAGAATGAGATCATTGGCAAAGAAGAGGTGAGACAACTTTAGGCCACCTTTACTCAGGGAAATAGGGTGCCAATGCTCGTGCTCAATCTCCCAATTAATGAGATGACCCAACATTTCCATGCATAAGACAAAGAGGTAAGGAGATAACCGGTTTCCCTGCCTAATACCTCAGGAGGGATAAAAAGTATCTGATAATTCACCATTCCAAATCACCCTCATAGAGACCGTGGTTGTGTATTTCATAATCAGGGTAATTAGAGCCTCCAATAAGCCAACATCGTGTAAGGTATCGAGAA